>PJEM01006930.1:0-103515 GCA_004023845.1 Helogale parvula
CGTCTCGGGCTGGCCCGTTTTCCAATCTCCCCAGTTCGCACTCACTCACTCAGGTATCCTTCAGGTTCTCTTCCTTCTGGAGTCCGTATTTTCTCCTTCTGCTCTTGCAGATGAGAGCAGTGTCCTTCTCAGTTTGATCGATGGGGCAGATGAAGTTTACAGAGCTCCCTTCCTCTCCGCCATCTTGGCTCCTCCCCAGTTGTTATTTTTTTAAATAATAGTCATCATAACAGATATGAGGTAATATTTATTTTTTTAAAAAAATGTTTCTTTATTCAGAGCACAAGAGAGGGGAGGGGAGAGAAAGAGGAAGAGAGAGAATCCCTAGCAGGCTCAGTACTGTCAGCGCAGAGCTCAATGCGAGGCTCTGTCTCACAAACCATGAGATCATGACCTGAGCTGAAATCAAGAATCAGACTCTTAACCAAATGACTGACCCAGGTGTCCTTCAGGTAATATCTCATTGTGGCTTTAATTTGCAAATATCAGAATACATTTTGGACACTAAAGTCAAGTTAAATTGACTAAAACTACTGTTCTAAATTTGGAATTTTAAGGACAAAAGCTCTATCCTTTCAGTATCCATAAAAACTAATTCATTTTTACAGAAAGGTTGAGAATCTCAGATTAGGATGACACTGTAATATTCCCTTTTTGGTTACATTTAATATGTTTTTATATATGAAAAGAAATCCTCCTATTGCCTTCTGTAATGATCCCTTTAAAGCCTGTATCATTTACATGTCCAATTTACCACCTTATAAGCCTTTTACTAAAGTTTTCATGGTGAAGAAACTTAAGACTTGTGGAAAGTTGCTTTAGATAATCTATTCATGAAAAAATTTGGTCAGTGTTCTGAGATAAAACTAGTTTTGAAATCATCTTGTATTTTTCAGAGATATTTTGCTTCACAAAGTATTATACCTATGGAAGAACATTATTCAGCCTATGAATATTCTTGCTATTTTCCAAATTTTGGTGATCATATTATGCATCAAGTATCACACCATCATACATTGTTCCCCAGCTCTGTGCAGTCAGAAACTTCACCAAGATTTCTTAAGCAATACAAACTACTTCTTATACAAAGTTTAGTATTTTTCTGCATTACCTTATTATTGGAATATCACATTTGTTGTACAGACATACATCTGTGACCAAGACATAGCCTGTGCAAGGCACCTATATATTCTTTGCGCCCATTTTAAAAGACTTTTGCCTATTCTACATACACATATATTAAAAAAATATTTTTCAAAAAATTCAAAAATTAATTGAAATGAAATTTTAATTAAATTAATATGACAAATGTAACTATCAAATTAAAATAACCATATTTTAAATTTGTAGCTCATGGTAATTCTATGTTCACACACACACACACACACAATCTGATTTGGATGATTAAAATAATATACAAATACAGTGACTAAGCAAACCACTTTTTTAAAATTTTTTTAATGTTTTTTATTTATTTTTAAGAGACAGAGAGAGAGATGGTGCGAGCAGGGGAGAGTCAGAGAGAGAGGGAGATACTGAATCCAAAGCAGGCTCCAGGCTCTGAGCTAGCTGTCAGCACAGAGCATGATGCAGGGTCGAACCCACAAAACCTGAGATCATGACCTGAGCAGAAGCCGGACGCTTAACCGACTGAGCCATCCAGGGACCCCTAAGCAAACCACTTGTAACACTAGACAGGATTCATGAGAAGGTCTGCTTGTAGTTAGAAAGGGTATCAAAGAGTGGTTCTTAGAATAGTATTTAAGTGTTACTGCAATTTTATGTTTAATATTAAAATAAACCAATATTTTATTTTTGTGTCATTCAGAGTATCTAATAAGTCACAGTTCTTATAATATGAAACTTTAGCAATGAGAATAAGGTTTATGTTGCAAACTTTTTGAATGAGAATTTAAATGCAAAAATGTTTTTTAAGAAAACATTTGATTGCAAAATCACGATTTTCAGTTGCCTGGACCATTCAATCTATGTGGAGTTATAAATAGCAACAGGGTTTAACATTAATAAATATATATATATATATACACATATATGTATATATACTCATCAAATGTTTATTAGTCATGTGGTAAGAAGAGGTAGGCCAGTGAGGTGAGAAAATTGAATAAGAGTTCACAAAAATGAATGTGAAAAGTCAGTACTTAATTTGGAAGTCATATTAAATATTCATGGCTTAGATTCATTACAGTGTTTTAGTGTGCTAGTAAATATTTTGATGTAATTGAATCAATGACTTGTTTTGTGGTATGGCTGTTGCTTTACTTGGTTGGTTTTTGTTTTTTTGGGTTTTTTTGTTGTTGCTGGAAAAAAATAGAAATTTATTCAACAGCCTTGCCAGATGTTTTAATGGGCACTGTGAGCAATTTTCTAACATTCTACACTTAGAAGAAAATTTTGCTTTATTAAATTTCCTTCAAATTGCAGCACATTAAAAAAATGGTTCCAAATCATCAGATTGAATGTACACTTTCTGCACACAGCTTGGATTGGAATATTTAAAATTTTAGTTAAAATGTAAACAGCAACATTGTCAGCCAGTAATTACTGCTTTAAAAAAACACATTTTTATAAATGTAAATGCAATATGAGGGACATTTTTATCCCACATCAATTATGTATGTAAAACATGTTAATATTTAGATCCAACAAAATGAATTTTTGTGTCATGTGTGTATGACTGTATATTCAATAAAAACTAATTAATATTCTATGGACATTAAGGATCATATAACTTAATTACTAACATTTTATACCACATGATGATACTTTCGTCTACAATTAAGTATTGTCTCATCCAATATTCACGAAGGACTATTTAGTAAGTTAACCAAACTACTTTATTTTAAAGTATAGGAACATTTTTTTTTTTACATGTGAGATCTAGGTGGGAAAATTTTCAAATAGTAATAAAATCTTGTCCTAACTTTTTAACATACTGTTAATACAAATAACAGGAGTTGATATATTCAGTATGTATTCAATGATAAATGTATTTTTTGGTTACCATATTATGAATATAAAAATAAAAGAATGAAAATAGACAAATCAACTAAAGAAACAAGGGCATTCTAAAAATAATGGTGCCCAAATGCTGTAACTTAGTAAAATCACCCTCTAGCACTATAAATAACTGAAGTACAATTTTCCAGATTATTAAAATGTTTCTAATTTCATAAATTTCAAGCCCCGTCTTTAAATATGTCTCCTGGAACACCTGGATGGCTCAGTCGGTTAAGCATCTGACTTCAGTTCAGGTCATGATGTTATGGTCGTTGAGTCTGAGCCCTGTGTCAGGCTCTACACTGACAGCTCAGAGCCTGGACCCTGCTTCTGATTCTGTGTCTCTCACTTTCTCTGCCCCTCCCCCACTCACCTTGTCTCTCTTAAAAAGGATTAAATGTTAAAAAATTTAAAAATACATATGTCAGGGTACCTGGGTGGCTCAGTTAAGTGGCTGACTTTGGCTCAGGTCATGATGTCAGGGTTCATGGGTTTGAGCCCCACGTCAGACTCTGCTGACAGCTAGCTCAGAGTCTGGAGCCTGCTTCGGATTCTGTGTCTCCCTCTCTCTCTGACCCTCCCCTTCTTTCATGGTCTCTCTGTCTCTCAAAAATAAATTTTAAAAACCATTAAAAATTTTAAAAATAATAGGTCTCTCTACCAATGACTAGATTGTCTAATAATCTTATCTTTTGAACCCTCTTTTAGGATTTTGAAGCATTTTAGTTTTGAGGAGTTCCAATTTGGGAAGAATATAAGATATTAAAGACACCAAGAGGGATTTTGCTGAAAGAAGCAGAAAAGAAGAGGTAAGTCACCCATTTAAGCATTTTGCATTCAAATGATTTTGATTACAAATTCTCCATAGTTCAAATACGTGTGATGATGTATTAAGAACTTTTGGAGCCTAAATGTCCATCACCTGACGAATGGATCAAGAAGATGTGGTATATATTCACGATGGAGTACTACATGGCAATGAGAGGGAATGACATATGGCCATTTGTAGGAAAGTGGATGGACCTTGAGGGTGTCATGCTGATCGAAATAAGCCAGGCAGAGAAGGACAGAAACCATATGCTCTCATAGGTCTAACAGGAAAACAGGAGAGACCTAATGGAGAACCAGGGGGAGCGGAGGAGGGAGAGAGAGTTGGGGAGAGAAAGGGATGCAAAACTTGAGAGACTATTGAATGCTAAAAATGAACTGAGAGTTGAAGGGGAAGGGGGAGGGGGGAAAAGAGGTGATGGTGATGGTGGAGGGCACTTAAGGGGAAGAGCACTGGGTGTTGTATGGAAAACAATTTGATAATAAAATATTATGGAAAATGGAAAAAAAAACTTTTGGTCACAAATTATGCTACAGCATGAATCCTAAGAATATGCACTTGGTCCTCATTATTCACAGAGTCTGTATTTGCTAATTGGTTTGCTAGCTAAAAATGTATCTGTAAACCCAAAGTCTCCATGCATGCAGCTCTTTCATGGTCATTTGTAGACATGTGCACTGCAGCGCTAAATTTTAGTTTCCTGATGTGAACATTCCCAGCTCAGGTCTAACATGGCACGACTGTTTCTTTTTTTGTTTCAGCTCTTATGTTGTAAACAAATGTCTTTCCATTCTACTTAGTGCCACTAAGTTGTTTTCTTAATTTTCTCTTTGCATGGTTTTTAGTGCAGAGAAACACAAGTTATTTTTATTTGCTGATTTGGTATCTTGCAACTTAAATAAATTTATTTATGGGGGGCATGGCGGCTCAGTTTGTTAGGAGTCTGACTCTTCATTTCTGCTGAGGTCATGATCTCACAGTTTGTGGGACAGAGCCCCACGTTGATTTCTGTGCTAACAGCACACAGAGCCCAGTTGGGATTCTTTCTCCCTCTGTCTCTGCTCCTCCTCTGCTTGTGCTTGCTTGCTCGCTCTCTCTCTCTCTCTCTCTCTCTCTCTCTAACATAAATAAATACATTTTTAAAATGAACTTATTTATTAGTGCTAAATAAGTTTGTGTATATGTGTTCTTTAGGCTTTTCTAATTATAAGATCATATCATCCACAAACATGTAATTTTACCTCTGCCTTTCTGATTGGACTTTTTAAATTTCTCTTTCTTGTTAATTCCTCTGGCTAGAACATCAAGTATTTTATAAATAGAAGTGGTAAGAGTGGTCATCTTTGTTTTTCCTTACCTTAAAGAAAAGTTTTTAGCTATTCGCTGCTGAATATAACATTAGCTGTGAGTTTGTTATACATGGTTTTTATTATGTTGAGCTATTTTTATCCGATACACAATGGGTAAAGGATAGTCTTTTCAACAAATAGTGTTGGGAAAACTGGATATAGACATGTGAGAAAAAATTAAATTGGACACCTACCTTATACCATACACAAAAAGAAACTCAAATGGATTAAAGACTTAAACATAATACCTGAAACTGAAACTCCTAGAAGAAATCAGACGAAAAGCTTCTTGAGATTGGTCTTGGCAGTGATTTCTGGGGCATGACACAAAAAGCTTAGACAACAAAAGCAAAAAGTAGATAAGTAGGTCTTGATCAAACTGGAAAAATCTACACAACAGAGGAAACAACAGAATGAAAAGGCAATCTACGGAATAGGAGAAAATATTTACAAGCCATATATCTAATAAGGGGTCAGTAACCAATATATATATAAGTAATTTCTACAGTTCAAAAGCAAACAAAACAAAACAAATTAACTCAATTAAAAACTGGGCAAAGGCGTTGAATACACCTTTCTCTAAAGAAGACATAAAAATGACAAAGAGATATATGAAAAGATGCTCAAAATCATTAATTATCAGGAAATTCCAAAACAAAAGTTCAATGAAATATGATATCATCATATATCATATGAAATATTAGTCTGAGTATTTACAAAAACAAAGAAGACAATAAGTTTGCCAAAGATGTGGACACAATAGATCCTTGTATGCAATTGTTAGGAATGGAAAATGGTACCGTATAGTATGGAGGTTTCTTAAAACATTAAAAAGAAAATTACCCTATGATCTCACAATCCCAGTTCTGGATATATATTCAAAAAATTAAAGATCTTAAAAAGATGTGTTCTCTCATGTTCATATCAGCATTATTCATAATTGTTAGGATATAGAAGCAACCTAAATGTCCATCAACAGATGATTAGATAAAGAGAATGTGGCATATACGTACAATGGATTATTATTCAGCCTTAAAAACAAAGGAATATCTGTCATTCACTGTAATATGGATGAACATGGAGGACATTATGCAACTAAAATAATCTTGTCACAGAAGGACAGATACTGCATAAGTTCACTTATATGAGATATGTTAATTAGTCAAAGGCCTAGAAACAGAGAAAACAACAGCTGCTGTGGGAAGCTAGGGGATGAGAGAAATGGGAAATTGTTTTTCATTGGGTCTAAAGTTCTAGTTATACCAAGTGTAAGTTCTGGATATCTGCTGTACGACATAGTGCGTATAGTTAGCAATATTGTTTTTGTACTTCAAAATTTGTTTAGAGTGTCAATATCATGTTAAATTTTCTTAGTGCACATGCACACACAAAAACACACACCACACCAAAAATAAGAGAAACCAAGAGACACAAGAAAACTAAGTTATGTACTATATCTGTTTACTTGACTGATATCACAAGTATTTTCATCTGCCCAAACTCATCAAATGGTGTACCTTGAATATGTGTAGTTCTTTGTACACCAATTTTTTCTTCATAAATACCTAAATAAAGCTGTTATTACAAAAATAATCCCAAATACAATGCTGATGTGCTCTCCAGTGCTTCTTAGCACAAGGAGTCTCGTTGTGCCTTTTAGGGAAAATGCATGTGTTAAGTAAGCTTTATCCAGGCAAAAGTTAATAAACTATTGACTAGGAGTTCAATGGAAATGAATCAACAGTATGGGCCGTCCAGATAAAATTAAAAGAAATTCCTCAATCTGTGTGCAAGTTCATCCTGGGAAGTGCTAAAGTAACATATATAGTGTGTTATGAAACTGTAGAAGAGATGAAAAAGAGACTAAGTTTGAATATTCATGAGATGACAACCAATTTAAAAAAGCATATGGTTAGGAAATTGCAAACATAAGCAACCCTGAGATACCACTACACACCTATGTGAATAGCTAAATCTGAAACACTGACAATACCAAATACTGGCGAGGAATTGAAGAGATGGGTACTCTCGTTTATTGCTGGTGGGAATGCAGAATAATGCACCACTTCTGCCAAGTTCTTATAAAGCTAAGGACTCTTCTGTATGATCCTACAAGATCTGGAAGCAGCCAAGATGTGCTTCCACAAGGACATGAATAAACACAGTGTGATGTGTTCCGGCAATAGAATATTGTTCAGCACTACCAAAAAAAAAAAAAAACTTATAAGCCATGAAAAAACCTGAATGCAACTTAAATGTATAGTGCTAAGTGAAAGAAGTCAATCTGAAAAGCTTATATACAACATGATTACAGGAATACGACATTCTGGAAAAAACAGAACTGTGGAGACAGTAATATAATCAGTGGTTGTTAGAGATTTGGGAAGATGAAAAGAGGGTTAGATAGGTAAAGGAGGGGGATTTGTAGGCCAGGAAACTACTCTGTTTGATACTGTAATAGTGAATACATGTTGTTAGATACTTGTTAAAACCCTTAGGATGTACAACTCAGAGTGAATCCTAGTGTAAACTGTGGCCCAAAGGGAACTCAGTGTACATTTCATTCCTTTTTTTGTAAACCTATATTAGTCCACAATATAAGATCTATTAATTACAAAAAACACAGAAAACGCTGTGGACAGCATTCCCGAGGCAGAAGTCTAAGAACAGTATCACTTTACACATGTTCAGGAAAATGTTAAACTGTCTTTCCCAATGCTGTCTGCCTCTTGTATTTCACAAAGCGATGTACCATGCAAATGAGGCACATTTTGCAGACCAGGAGATACCTTCATGTTATTCAGGAAAAGAGGTGCAGCAGTGGATCTTCAAAACTGATGAGACTGCCTTGTTTTACAAGGAAGTTGGCAAATCTGTATAACGCAAATGGCATTTCAGTTGACAAAAATGTTGTTACCTGAGGCTCACAGAAATTTAGCCCTGCACTTCCGCTTGGAAAAATAGTTCAGCATTTGCTGATTGAGTGTTTATGGCACTTAATTTATGTTTGGAGAGCATAACTCATGTGAATAACAGTAACTGGAAAATGATACAATATATAAGCATCAAATTTTAACATAGGTCATGCCTTTTGAGTAAATAGTAGCAAAGCAGCAAAAACGTAAATCACACTATGTTGTTTTGATCCATGTCAAGAAAAAACTCTTCCTTACAATCTTTTCTTCATTTATTGTTTGTATATAATTTCTGATATCACATGACAGAAACATTTTATATAATAGAATTAGACTAATTTCCTTCCAAACATATTAAATGAATTCATCAGTAGTATGTTTAAAAAAGCTATAGTTAGTGTAATTAGGTTTTTTGATGTTGATTCAAACGTCCTCCAAATTATCCTGAGGATAGGTAAGTTTTATACAAAAAAATATCCTGCTAATATGTCAAAGGAAAGAAGGACAGAGGGTCCTAAATGAGTGACAGATAGATATATATGTCTCATTTCACTTATTATGAATTATTTAGCTAAAAATTCTCTTTGAGAAAAGTGAATGTTAAGTTATATTTATATAAAATTGACGTCCTGGGGCGCCTGAAAGGCTCAGTCAGTTAAGCCTCCAACCTCGGCCCAGGTCATGATCTCACGTTCGTGGGTTCGAGCCCCGCAACAGGCCTTGTGCTTCCAGCTCAGAGCCTGGACCCTCTTTCCAATTCTGTATCTCCCTCTCTGTCTGCCCCTGCCTGCTCATGCTCTGTCTCTCTCTGTCTCAAAAATAAATAAAACATTAAAATGAATTTTAAAAAAGGTTAAAAATAAAATAAAATAAAATTGATGTCCTGAACTTTCCATAAGTTAGAACATGAGTAAAAGCTAAAATGACATATTTGTCGGCAAAAATGCCAGAAGTAGACATTTTAAAACTCATTAAGAGTTTAAATAATTCTATTTTCAAAGGGAGAAAGACCTCTCTTTTAGAATTTTTACCTTCTCTACTCTTTTGCCCTGTGTCTATCTTGTTGCCTTTGACTTGGCTTTGGTTATATATAGCATGCAAGATTATAGACTATGTGACCTTTGTCCCAAAGATTTAAAAAGGTATACATTAATTTGCAACATGTATTATCTTAATGTGAAGAATGTTTTTAACTTAGAACATTCTAGGCTTTGTTTTGAAAGCTGTAAAATAAGCATGAAATGATTCAATCATTTTAAAACAGTTGGCAAAATGAATAAACCATTAACTTAATAGAAAGGACTTACATGATTTATAAAATATTAAGAGGAGTGGAAATTACATTCTTTTCATCCTAATGTGCAGAAACATTTGAAAAAGAGAAAAGAATGATGAACATACTTTTGGAACTCTTGAGAACAGAAGAATTATTTAGAAAATAACCAAATAGCTGAGTGCTATTGGAAGAAACTATCTAATTCTGAGGATGCAGTAGAGACTATATTGAAGGAAAAAAGTGCATGAGCATATTGAGAAGCAATGAATAAAGAAAGCCTCAGATGCTCTCGTTTTTCCCTCTGATTTTTTCAGAAGTATCTTGCAGTGAATATTTTAGTGTTTATAATTAGAAAATAAAAGTAATCAATTGCTAACTTGCTGTTAAATATTTTGATAGAGGATTATTCTTAATTTTTCAGCTATCTGATTTCTCTTGACATATTTGGCAAGTGCAACGTAGAGAAAGACAAATGAGATATTGAATATGCCTCCAGGTAGGATTTAGTTTAGTGGATATATAGATAGAAAATTTAATTGACAGACCATAGAATATATCAGAGTGAACCATATAAACTTATTATTTTGAAAATCAAAAATGTTTGCCTATTGGGAACTTCACACGGCATAATATGGTGCTGAGATCTGCATGTGTGTGTCCTCTTAAAATTCATATGTTGAAGTCCTAACTTTCCAACATGATTATATTAGGAGTTGGAGACTTTGGGAGATTCTTACAGGTGGGAATTAATGCCTTATGAAAAACACCCCACAGAGCTTCCCAGCCCATCTGCCATGTGAGAACACAGCAAGATGTCAGTCTGCCACCCAGGAAAGAGCCCCTCACCAGACCGCATTGACAGTCTGATTTTGGCCTTCCAGTCCTTAGAACTATGAGAAATAAATTTCTGTTGTTTATAAGCTACCCAATATTGCTATTTTGTTCAAGCAGCCTGAATGGACTAAGACACATGTCATTAAAATAACTATTATAAGGGAAGAATACATACATACATACATACATTTCACTGTAATGAAAGCAAAAATACATTAGTTTCAGATTGACAAAACAGGAGTTGGCTTTGAGAAA
Source organism: Helogale parvula (assembly GCA_004023845.1). Lineage (NCBI taxonomy): Eukaryota > Metazoa > Chordata > Mammalia > Carnivora > Herpestidae > Helogale > Helogale parvula. The sequence goes on from PJEM01006930.1 coordinate 10,480, forward strand.
TTATTGACATGAATTACATCTTACCTAGTAAGCATTAGAAGATGATGGCAGGGTAGGTGGGCTAGTTTGTAAAATCACAGGCAGTTAGGCCATTTGGCATGTTTCAACTTCTCTTTCAAATCTTCAAGTCTGAATTACTTATTTTACCACAACAATAATTGGATCTTATTCCAAGAGTGACCAATTCCAGGATTACTCAACCAGCATCTTAATACTGGACTTCAAAAGTCTAAAACTAAATATCTGTAAGATTTGCATTGTATTTTCAACATGTGTGACACTACATTGGAACATAAACTGTATTTATTCAGAATTGGTAACATTAGCTTTAAAGAAGTATAATATGTAGCTAGCAATTTTCTCTGATAGAATATCTTGAAATACTACTTGTCAAAGAACTTGCATTTAAAACAGTTATATTCTATGATTAGAATAATGCGCAAAGATACTCCAATATGTAAGATGCATAGCAAGGTTTAGTTACATAACCCATCTTATTGCCTATATTTCTGTTTATTTCATAAGAATATAGTTCATTATCTCGTCAAGGTGATAACACATGCTCTTTATTTTTCTTCTTAGATGTTGATTTTTTTAATTTCCTAAACTTTTCATTATGTAATAAATCCAACACAGAGATGAAAGTTAATGATAAAATATAAGAAAACTCTGACAAAAGAGAAAATTTTGCAAGTATGCAAATCTTGTCGATAAATGACAAATTTCAAGTTTAAGACGCTGCTTGTCAAACCCAGTACTAAAAAAAATGCTAAATTAGATCTTAATACAAGTGAAAGCACACCATAAACCACTGCCTTTTTTTGAAGTAAAAAACCCTCTCTTTTAAACAGAATATGATGAAAAAAATAAAACAAAATAAAAAATGGCATTGGAAGTGCTAGTAATGTTTCTTCCCTAGCAGGCAAATGAGTATTTCTAGTATTTCTAATGTTTGGCTCATGGCAAGGTCAATTTCATCTTTTGGGATGTCAGAAAAGTGAAATAAATAATAACAAATAAATCTTACTACTTCCATCTCTAGAGTGATAAATATATTGCTAAGTTCACTGAAATATATTTGAATTTTATTTCTAGCTAAGCGTTCCTTATAGACACATCTAGTTTTAAAATGTTTTATATGATGACTTGATTTGAATTATATACCATTTGGATTGTGTTGCTCTTTTTCTTTTAACTTGGTTTCATTAATTTTAATTTTTGATCTATGATAACTTTGTAGCTCTTTGATAGTTTTTGTATTTTTGATAGTTTTGCAAATAAAAGAATAATAATACATGGACTATTGGGTCCATGCAGATTTATGGGTATTGTTTCAAAGCATGCCATTAATCTTTTTATTTTCTATGTGATCTCTTTCTTACTTATCTGGTGTGTATCTTCTTGTGGCCCTATGTTAACAAAGTCTATTTTCCTTTTGAATCTTTTGTTGAGTTGCTTTCCATTTCCCTATGTTGTACATTATTATTAGCAGAAACAAATTAGGTGTTTTTTTTTTTAATTAAAGAAGTAAAGTCTCTATTTCACAGTATATTTCACGATGGTGTAAGCATTTTTGTCTTATTATTGACTTGAAAATAAGTTTGCATCTCATGAAAAGGACTATCTATCTTCACAGTATTTATTAAACATTTTGTGCACTGTTGTCTCCATAAATCTAACACTTTTTGTTTTATAGATCTTATATTCTTCTTACAGAACTTCTGAAAGTGAGTTATAATTTTTAATATGAATCTGTTCTTAATAATAATAAGTTATAAAATAAGTAGCAATTTTCATAAGTAAATAAAATTTAGAAAACTAAATACCTGACAATAATCTTATCTGTACAAATTACCTCTATATATCTATTATCATAAAATAATGACTTTTCATATTCCAACTATGCATTATTCTCATGTTTGCTAATTATCAATTATGTATACTGACATCTTACTCCTGTGGTAGCATCTGTGTAGCATATACAATTGTGAAAATAATTCAAGGGGGATGAGGGAATAGAAAAAAATTACTTATATTTTCATAACTGAGTTTCTGAAACATGAATACATTCAAATGTATATAATCAATTTATTGCTTTTTAAAAACATGTACTTCTCTATCAGCCTGTGGGCAAAGTCATATGATAATACAAATAATTGAAATGTTTAAAGAATAGTTATTTTGATAGAGGATCTCTAAAGACAACATTACTGTATCCTCTAGGGACCAGTGACACAACAGTTACTAATAATCCACAGGTTTAAAGATACAGATTTGTTAAATGTCTACTGATAAAAATATATGCATATTAATAGAAGAATTTCCCCACTATCGTTTTTCAAAGATTATAGATTTACACTTTGAATTGCATTCATACCAGCATTATAAAACAAAAAGTTTATTGGACACCTGGGTGGCTCAGTCAGTTAAGCATCTGACTTTGGCTCAGGTCATGATCTCATGGTTCATGAGTTTAAGCACTGCATTGGGCTCTGTGCTGACAGCTCACAACTTAAAGCCTGCTTTGTCTCCCTCCCTCTCTGTCCCTTCCCCCACTCATGCTCTGTCTCTCTCTCTCTCTCTCTCTAAAATGAATAAACATTTAAAAAATTAAAAACATGAAACAGAAAGTTTTGGAAATAAACTCAATCTCCAAGTATTCCTGTCATTCCAGATTTTTTTCTTGGCATTGATTTTGAGTTTCATAGTGTTGTCTGAAAATATGCAAGGTGGGATCTCAATCTTTTTGTATTTTTTAAGGGGTGATTTGTGACCTAGATTGTGATCTATTCCAGAGAATGTTCCATGTGCACTCAAGAAGAATGTGTGTTCTGCTGGTTTAAGATTCAATGTTAATATAGCTGTTAAGTCCATCTGGTCCAGTGTGTCACTCAAGGCCATTACTTCCTTGTTGATTTCCTGCTTAGATGATCTATCCTTTGCTGTAGGCAGGATGTCAAAGTCCCCTACTATTATATTATTATCGATGAGTTTCTTTATGTTTATGATTGGTTGATTTATGTATTTGAATGTACCTACATTAGTGTCATAAGTACTTATAATTATTACATTTTCTTGGTGAATAGACCCCTTATTTATGATATGATGCTCTTTCTCATCTCTTGTTATGGTCTTTATTTTAAAATCTAGTTTCTCTGATATAAGTATGGCTATTCCAGCTTTCTTTTGGCAACCATTAATATTATAGATTGTTCTCCATCCCCTTACTTTCAAGCTGAAGGTATCTTTGGGTCAAAAATAAGTCTCTTGTAAGCAGCATATAGATGGGTCCTGTTTTCTTATCCATTCTCAGACCCTATGGTTTTTGATTGGAGCATTTAGTCCACTGACATTTTGAGTGAGTATTGAAAAATCTGAACTTAGTGCCATTGTGTTGCCTATAGAATTGGAGTTTCTGGTCATGTTCTCTGGTCCTTTCTGTTCTCTAATGCTTTTGGTCTTTTTTTTTTTTTGTTGTTTTGTTTCATCTTTTCTCCCCTCAGAGAATCCCCTTTAAAAGTTCTTGCACTGCTCATTTAGTGATCACAAGCTCCTTAGTTTTTGTTTTTCTGGGAAATGTTTTATCTCTCCTTATGTGTTGAATGACAGCATTGCTGGATAGAGAATTCTTGGCTGTTTATTTTTCCATTTCAGCACATTGAATATATTATACCACTCCGTTCTGGCCTGCCACATTTTTGTGGATAGATCTGCTGTGAACCTGATCTGTCTTCCCTTATAGATTAAGGACTCTTTTTCCTGGCTGCTTTCATAATCCTTTCCTTGCCTGTGTATTTTGTGAATTTGATTATGGTACATTTTGGTGATGGTTGGTTTTTGTAGAATCTAATGGGAGATCTCTGTGTATTTTGGATTTTGATGTCTATGTCCTTCTCACATTAGGAAAGTTTTCTGCTCTAATTTGCTCACATAAAATTTTTCCTTTATCTCTCTCTCTCTTCATCTTCCAGGACTCCTGTGATTCATATGTTTTTTATTCCTTTTTAATAAGTTACTGCATTCTCTAAGTCTTGAATCATGATCTTTTGCCTTTGTTTCCTTTTTTTCCCCCTGCTTCAATATTTTCAAAATTGTATCATCTTATCACTGATTCAGTGCTCTCCTTCATCCATCCTTGCTCTCATGGCACCCATTTGAGATTGCAAACAGTTACAGCATTTTTAATTTCAGCTGACTAGATTTTATTTCTTTTATATCTGCAGAAATGGATTCTCTGGTGTCTTCTATACTTTTCAACCCCAGCTAATATTCTTATTGTGCTTCTAAATTCTAGTTCAGACATCTTACTTATATCTGTTTTGTTTAAGTTCCTGATTCTCATTTCTTCCTGTTCTTTCTTTTGGGGTAAATTCTTTGATTTTGTCATTTTGGAAGAAGAAAAAAATTAATAAGGTAAAAACTAAAAAAATAAAGATAAAACAAAAAAACCCCCAAATAATTAAAGTTACATCCTAGGTGTGTTTCAGTCTGCTTGTTGAAAGAGGTTTGATAGAATAGAGGGGAAAAAAGGGAAAGGAAAGAAAAAAAGGTAAGACAAACTTAAATATATATATATAATAGAATAAAATAACATAGAAAATTAAATAGAATTGAAAATTTAAAAAAATAATGAATGAAACATGTTTTTATCTTTCTGTCTCCAAGAAAGAGAAAGAAAAGAAAGCAAAAAGAAAATAAACAGATAAATGAACCAGCAAGCAGAATAACACCTGAATGAAGTTACATCCAGTTTTCCTTAGAACTGAACCTATGAATCCCTCTATAGTCTGTACACTAAACAGTGGAGTTTAGTGGCTTGTGCTGGTCTTCTGGGTGATATACTTGGAGTGTGTAGTTGGGCGGAGCTTGGTGTAATGACTTTATTCTTCACTAGGTGGCACTGCTTAGCTTACTGAGGCAGATCATGTGCTCCTGTCCATGCACGTGCCTGAGAGAGGTGGAAATGTCTTCACCCAGCTCCCTTAGGGTGTGGGACAGGAACTTCACCCTCTCACCAGCCAGCAATTAAGCATCCTTCCTTTGTCTCAGGTCTCCATCCACTCCTTTTCTTTACCCTGTCCATGTCCAAGTTGTCCACCTGCTGGGTGGCACGTTCTTCCATATTTTGTCTCAGATGGAGTGGTGTTTCAAAACCCCACACTTTAGAGACTTCTGTGGCTTGGACTCATGCTAACTCTCTGGAGGAGAGTTTTGCTGAGCAATAACCAGGTGCCACCTTGCCCCAGAAAGTGTTCATGGCATCCCACACCAGCAGAGGATCAGAGATTATGACAAATCACAACACACAGCCGGTGCCAGGTTTCACCACACTCTGGCATCTTTTTCCCTATGCCAGCAAAAATGGCTGCTCTGTGGGTCCACTGAGACCTTTGCCTATGGGGAGGCTGTATGCCCTCCTGTGAGTGTTTTCAGTCTTTCTCCCTCTTTCTCTCCAGCTCCTTTCAGGAGGGGTGCTTTGCTTGCAGGATCCAATGTGCTACACTCTCACCCTTTCTCTTTCTTTGTCCTCCATCTGTGAAAAGGGCTCTCCACCCTCCACAGAAATTTTCTCCTGGAGTTCAGATCTCCACACCATGTATCTCTCCTGTTCTATGGCTCATGGTATGCAGATTGTTTCGCTAATCTTTAAATCAATTTCCTAGGTGTTCAAAATGGATTGGTGTTAATCTATCTGCATTTCGGGGATGAGACAAGCTCAGGGTCTCCATGCTATTCTGCCATCTTAACTCCTCTCCTAGGAAATAAACTTAGAAAACATTGTTTGCCAATCTAAGTCAGGTTAATAATGATTACTGGCAAAGAGCTAAATAAAATTCCTATTTTTAATGTTTAAAAATACAACTACTATTTTAAAATCCATAAATATCTGAGTGATTTATTAGATTTATTGTAATCAACTGTCTTATTTCATCAAAACCTAACATTTCAGAAAGTTTATTTTGTTTCCCAGTATTCTCAAAACACTGTTTTGTGTGTTTTCTTATGTTTTCCAAAATTGACCTGAAGTAGATAAATGGATAGATTATAACACAAGTTATAACATAACTAAATTAAAATGTTCAAATCTTCTTTCTCATGGTATTGAGAAAAATATGATTCAGAAAACACAATAAATATTACCCATTTCTTCTAGCAAATAACTTTTATTATAAACATTAAAGACTAAAACCTAGACTGTATCCCTAAAACACAAAAATGTATTCAGATTAAATTTAAAAATTGGTAAATAGATTTTTATGAGGCTGGCAAATACTATAAAATATAGCACTATTTTAATCTTTAAAACTCATTGGCACAATAGAAAATTTGCAGCCACAAATAGAATTATTCAATCTTAAATATATCTCTTTTTTTAATAGAATCTGAAATTAGGATGGTTGCCACCCAGCTAGCTTTTGTTTAGATTAATATCCATAGTAATATACCTGTATCTCTGCTTAGTTAATAAAAAATGTAGTCAAAAAATAAATTGACATTAGAATGTTTATAATGGTACAGTTGTTTGAATAAGGCTAGCCTTTCTTCAGATGATAATTTTAAAGTCTTGACAGAGTTTTACACTTGAATGTTAAACATATATAAGTACTTAAAAGTACTAAAGAGTGAATAAAATTAAGCTAGAACAGGAAGGGGTTTGACCCTAAATGAAGGAAAAATGCATCAATTGAAATTAACATGCATATGTTTTCCCCTGAGAGTACTGTCCTCTTTTTATAGCAGAGGACAGGAAGCCACAGACTTGTTGGTTTAAGACATAATGTGATGGATGTTGTAGCTGTCAAAGCAGCTGGAAACTTAGGGTAGGAAATACTAGAAATGGACAAGTAAAATAGAGAATGATGGACAAGATGTGAAAGAAAGAGAAAGTGAGCAAAATAAAGAATGAAAAAGGGTATATTCATAGGTAGAATGAAGGAAAATGGGAAGGTAGAATGTGGAGGGCATATATTTAAAAAGTAGTACCAGCTGGGTGCCTTGGTGGCTCAGTTGGTTGATTGTCCAACTCTTGATTTCAGCTCAGGTCATGATCCAGTGGGTCATGGGATAGAGCCCTTCATAGGGCCCCACGCTGAATGTGAAACCTACCTGAGACTCTTTCTCTCACTCCCTCTGCCCCTCTCCTCCTCTTGCACTCTCTCTCTCTCAACTTAAAAAAATTAATAATAACAAAAAATAAAAAGTAGTTGGAAGCAAATAAATATATACATCAAAACATGGAGTCATCTTAAAGTCAGAGTTTAGGAAATTAAATTTAGAACGCAAAGATGTTCTATAGCTTAGAACATTTAAATGGAAAACACACAGACAAGTAGTATGGATGGGTGGATAGATAGATAGATAGATAGATATAGATTGGTTTTTAGGATTATATATCAAATCTATAATAGGAAATCCTTGTATTAAAAAGCATGAAAGGAAGTAAAAGTTAAAACAATACAAGCATAAAATAAAATTAGGAGGAGGACTAACACAATTGTAATGCCCTGTGCATTGATACATAGGAGTAACTAAATCCCAGATCATGAGACTATAGTATAAAATAAATTATATATCAAATCAAATTTGAATTATTGTTTCACTGGGCAGTAACACTATGTTTGTCTTCCACCAATCCTTACAACCACACTGTAAGGTAATTATTTCATGTAGTCTCACCAGGGTGTTTGTATATGTTACATGGTGGGGAAGGGACTGTAAAGTGTTCCCCTCACTGAGGAGGCATTTTTTTTTAAAATAGTTTATTGTCAAATTGGTTTACATACAACACCCAGTACTCTTCCCCATAAGTGCCCTCCACCATCACCACCACCTCTTTTCCCCCCACCCCCTTCCCCTTCAACTCTCAGTTCATTTTCAGCATTCAAAAGTCTTTCAAGTTTTGCGTCCCTCTCTCTCCCTAACTCTCTTTCCCTCTTCCCCTCCCCCAGGTCCTACTGAGGAGGCATTTAAAAAACTTTTAATGTTTGTTTATTTTTGAGAGAGAGAGAGAGAGAGAGAGAGAGAGAAACAGAGTGTGAGAGAGGGAGGGGTGGAGAGAGAGAGACACAGACACACAGAATCTGAAGCTCCAGGCTCTGAGCTGTCAGCACAGAGCCCAGTGTGGGGCTTGAACTCATGAACTGTGAGATCATGACCTGAGCTGAAGTCAGATGCTTAACCTATTGAGCCACCCAGGCACCCTGGAGGCATTTTAAGATTAGAAAATGAAGATGTGACTCCACATAGTTTACTCAGGGTAATTTACTGATAGGGAAGATCAGGTGGACAGTGATTCAGCTATGCATTTATTCTTCACAAAACCTAGACCCCAGTCGGCAGATTTTACAGAGCAAGGGGATACACGGAGGGATGATGTAGTGAGATCAAAGGATTCACATACATCTCAAAGAGCTTGCATGCACCTAATTGATAGCTAACCTGTAATTAGATCTTGTGACACAACCACCTGTGCCTCAGGAAGGGTAAAGACTATGTTAACTCTAACATTCGTTGGAGGTCAAAACAGGCCTCCCCCCATCCTGGCCTTGGCAGGCATTTCTCAGATATATGCATTATTCTCCAAGGGGCCTGGAACACAAAGACCCAAGAGAGATCATCCACTGAACGTGAATAAGATGGAGGGCCAAAGATAGAGTCATTACTGTCAGCAACCCTGCAAATGTAACCAAGATTTAACATGCCTCAGACATGTGTTTTATTTATTATTATAATATTAATAATGTGCAAATAAAAACATGTACCATTTATGAATGTCCTAGACAAAGCTCTATTTTTTATATTTAGCGATTATATGTTGTTGAATATGTTTGGATAAATTCACTTTTAAGCCAGGTAGCTCTACCTATTTTTGTTTTCACCATAACATTTGGTAAGTAAAACTTTGTAGAAGGAAAGGAAGTATTTTTTCTTTAGTGGCAAACATATTCACAATAATGTCATTTTGGAAGCAGGTTAACTTATATGAGGTATGGATACTTTGAGGCTGCAGGCTAGGAGGAACTAAACTATTGGTTCATGTGATTGACACCCTTAATAACTCCTATTACGTTTCCTTATTCAGACTATCATAATGTTACTTTGCACTGCGTGCTTTCTTTCCTTTACAGTGCCTTGTATAGGAAAAATCAGGTTAGTTCAAAAGCCCAGTACTAATCAGAACAATTTCCCTATAGCATTTATTGGCTAGAGATTCAATACTACATTTCCAAATGTGTTTTCAATCTCATGCGAAGGAGTACAATAACAAATGTAATTTTAAATATTATAAAGATATATGTCAATCCTTTTAATATGAAGTGTATTATTTATAAAACAATCAAATATATTTTAAAATGCTATATTCTAATGATGATGATATATACTGATGTGTATTGATGTAAGTAATATGAATATACATATTTTGGGTGGATATACATAGAAAACTGGATTGTTTTTGTCTGTTCTCTGATATATTTCAAGCCCTATCATATCGCCTACTTATATAGACTGCAAACCTCAAGACCTAAATGTATAGAATTCTACAGTAATTCCTACAATAGTAGGGAGGCTAATAAATGTATACCAGTGGTATGCGCAAAAATATAATACACAAAATGTGTGTGAAAATGCTAAAGTATGTGAAAATACTTAAAAATTAAGTATAAACATGATATACATACCTATATTATTCGAATTAGCAAAACAAATCAAAAAAGTTAAAGATACATAATTATGGTTCTCAATATTTTGTTGGGTAGCCATTCACAAACATCACATTCTTTTCAAGACAGTAAAGAAGCAGCAATGGATTTATAAATATTCATAATTATTAAAAGTTAATTCTTACAAAGTTTGTGTCCCTTCTCTATTTATGAAACCACTCCATGAATTCACTTTCCAATTCCACCTTACTTGCTACTTAACTAAAGCATATTAATATGCAACTATTGTTTTTTATTAAGTACCTGCCTTTTTTAAAAATCAAGACTAATTTTTTAGAGCACTTTTAGGCTCTCAGCAAAACTAGAGGAAGGTACAGATATTTCCCATATGCCTCCTGTCCCCGCATATGCACACCCTCCCCATATTCAACATCCTTCATGACAGGGGTACATTTGGTAAACCTACAGTGACACATTAGTCACCCAAAAGCCATAGTTTACATTACAGTTCACTCACAGTGGCATCCGTTCTGTGGCTTTAGACAAATGAATAATGACATATATCCATCATTAGAATCATACAGAATACTTCATTGCTCTAAAAATCCCCTGTGCTCTGCCTATTTATGCATCCTCCCCAACAGCCTGCCTTTAAAATGTTTCCTTTTTTTTCCAGAGCCTAGAATGTACTAATTATCAACAGGATAACTACAATTGATTACCTAATAGTTTCTCTCAGACAATATGCTCAGTAAATTATATGCAATAACTGTTTTTTTTCTCACCATATCCTATGAGGCTGGTTTTCATCATTGTTGTCATCCTCATCATCAGCATCATCATTATTATCAGTTAAATTTACTTAATTTAAAATCAAGGTAGTTAATAGTCAGTGTAGTCTTGGTTTCAGGAGTAGAACCTAGTTATTTATCCCTTACATATGACACCCAGTGCTCATCACAAAACATTTCCTTCTTAATGCCTGTCACTCATTTAAACCATCCCCTTACTCACCTCCCGTGTAGCAGTGTTGTTTGTTCTCTATTTTTCCTTCCATTCCCCTATACTCATGTTTCGTGTTTCTAAAATTCCACATATAAGTGAAATCATGTATCTACTTGTCTTTTTCTAACTTATGAAATGGAGCCATGTGAAGATTTTTATTATAACATACACAAAACCAAATTAGCTTAACAGCAACTGAGCCAAGATTTGAATTAATTCTCTCAACAATGTTAAGCTTTTAACCATTACACCTACTTCTATGCCAAAACACATTACAAATGTTTATCTTGTCCGGACAGTGGGGGAACCTGATGCTGTAGTAGCCAAGTTATCCATCTCCAGGGCTAGAAGACAAAAGAAATTTGTTAATTAATAGCTTTTTACCTAGCAGGAGTGCCCTATCTTCATGGGAACCTATGAGTTTAGCTTTTTATGTAATATTCCTAACCCACTCTAGATAATAATGCATATATTTGCCAAGTACTGTGAAGTTACATGTAAGGAAAGTACCTTACAGAAACTTTCCATCCAGTTTTTTTTTTCTAAATATGTTTTTCTTAAATGTATTGAATGGACAGTGTTGGGAGAACAACCTACAGAATGGAGTTATTAGTACCCTCTCCATCCAGTTAAGAAAATAGAAATTTCAATAAACATTTGAGCAGAAACACTTTTAAAGCTATGTTACAAAAGATATTAATAAAACTCTCAAGCAAACTTAATTTCATATATCTTGTAGGTTGTGATGAAGTTTGTACATTTAACATTGTTCTAGGTATAAATTAGACATTCCATTTCTTTTGTTATTGCCAAAAAATTAAGAAGAAAATTCAAAGAAATACCAATGCTGTAACAGTATAATCATAAGAAATCAGAATACAAAATAAAAAGGCAATCAAGGTGTTTACATAAAGTCTGTGGGGCATTTTATATTGAAATAACTTACTAAAGATATGATGGAAATAACTTCCCTTAAGTTACGTAGAGACAAACTGAATATATATATATATATGTGTGTGTATATATATATATATATATATATATATATATATATATATTTCTTTATCATTTAAAGGACACTTTTGAGAATGAAAGGGGGCACTATTCAGAATTACACTGGGGTGACAGGCATGCCTCAAGAGTGGCCATAGGTAAACCTGGATCTTTGATCATCCTACTTGAACGTATACCTACCTCTCTTGTGTAGTTGGAGGTTTCTATCTGGAGTCTTGTCTATGTTCTATTTGTGTAGAGTGTCTGAAGTATACCACACCAGAAATCTTTATATTTCTGTAAATGTTTTTTTTCTTTATAATCCAGGCATTGTAAAGGTAAACCTCTAAGAATACCCAACATAATTCCAAAATTAAGCATCTTTGTTTTAAGTTACAGAGAAAAACAACACTTTCATGCTCCATACAAAATCCTGTGGATCCAAAAATCCAAAATTTCATACAAAGTCCCAATTGTGGGTTAATTTACCACTTGGTATGTAAGCCTATTGTTGGAGTAACCAAGAGGAAGCTTATATGCATTTGCACTGAATTATCACCTAAATAATATACACTTGAAAGATTATTTATAGCAGTAAAAAATTCGAGTTAGTAGTATCAAGTGTTTATGATAAATTTTTAACAAGGGGCCAAAATTTTAGAGTAAAAAGATATCTTAAAGTCAGGCTAACAGTCTTAATTTATAATTAAGTAAGCTAAAGTTGTGTTTCTTTTCTTTTTCAATTTTTTAATGTTTTACTTATTTTGCGGGGAGAGAGAGAGAGAGACAGTGTGAGCAGGGGAGGGTCAGAGAGAGAGGGAAACACAGAATCTGAAGCAGGCTCCAGGCTCTGAGCTGTCAGCACAGAGCTCAACACGGGGCTCAAAGCCACGAACCTTGAGATCATAACCTGAATGGAAGTCGGATGCTTAACCGACTGAGCCACTCAGGTACCCCTATGTTTCTTTTTTAAGTTTATTTATTTGAGGGAAAGAAAGCAAATGTAAGAGAGAGTGAAGGAAGGGCAGAGAGAGAAGGAGAGAGAGAATCCCAGGCAGATTCCACAGTGTCAATGTGGAGCCTGATGCAAGAGCTCCATCTCACAAATAAGATCATGACCTGAGCCAAAATCAAGAGCTGGATGCTTGCCCAACTAGGTCACCCAAAACAAGCTAAAGTTTTAATCAGTTAAGTGATTTACCAAAATGAACCAAAAAATTGGTGAAGAGCCTACTAATCTTGACATTGCACATTCAGTGCTCTTTCTACTACAGAAGACTATTCCCAATTAAGCATAGTGGCTGTAGTTTTAATTTGCATTTCTTCTATTTCATCATGAGCAAGTATTAAATATCCAAGGATCTGAATGTTTCGTACTCTATATGTTGTTAGTCCCCTCCATGTCCCTCTTTGTAAATAAAGGGGCAGTGGCTCACTATAACCCCAAACAGAATTTCCTTCTATGCTTATGGTGTCTGTAAGTGGAAAGGGTTAACTTTTAAAATTCTACAACAGTGTGAACAGTAATGGTTTGTTTCCAGAACAAATGATTCCACAAAATATAATGATAGAATACACAGAAACACAGCAGAATTAAAGGTTAAAGTTCAAATGCTGTAATTTCAAGCTATTGATCAATGGTAATTTTTGGCACCTCTGGGTTAGTTCACTGGCATATGGCAAACAAGTAAGTTAGGTTAAATATGAATACTTAATATTAAAGTAACTCAATTACATAAAAAAGTAACTCATTTATTTTAATTGTTATAGATTTACTAAGCCAATATTTTCTCTTTTATTCCCCCATGGTTGGTCTACACTTCTAATCCACTCATTCATTTGTTTGTTTTTGGGAAATGATATTGTCTCTAATTAGAAGAGAGCTAGAAGAAAAAGATTTAATTAGTACAGAGCTAGAAAAAGAACTATCTTTAAATGAACCACTTGCTAAAAAAATTAGATCAACTTTAATCTTCCCAAAGGTATAATTAACCATCAAATAATACTCACTAATAAGGTGTTATAGCAAAAACACTATCTGTTGACCACTTTTCAGTTCTCAAAGAAAAGTAGGTTGTACTTTTACCTGCCACTTTGAAATATTATAAACTAAAGTTACCAATGAATTAAAATATATTAATATTCTTCAGTTAAAATGTCATAGTTTTTACATGTAAAAGTCATTTATATTATGTGTATGTATGTATGTGTATATACATGAATACAAATTAAAATAATGTAATATTTGAAAAGTGATTGGGAACATTTTAAAGATTTCCTTAAAGCTATGAAAATTGTCAGTTATATTGGTTTTTGATATATTTTCCGTGATAATTTGGCCATATTGGATATTGCATGTTTTATTTCTAACTGTAGTGAAATTAAAAAAAAAAAAAGATCAGTGTTAAAATCCACACAGAACTTAAGGGGATATTTGGGGCTCTTGGGTGGCTCAGTCAATTCAGTGTTGGACTCTTGATTTTGGCTCAGGTTATGGTCTCATGGTTTGTGAGTTCAAGCCCTGTATAGGGCATTACACTGAGCTCACAGAAACTGCTTGGATTTCTCATTCTCCCTCTCTCCCACTCCCTCATGCTTGTGCACACAGTTTCTCTCTCTCTCTCAAAATAAATAAACTTAATTTAAAAAAAAAAAAAGAAGGGAATTCAATTCTGGGTTAACAAGTGAATGCATTTATTTTGAATTTGGAAATAAAGTAAAAAATCTTTTTTATTTTACCTAACCTGGCCCTGTTTATGAAGTCCAAAGTAACTTAAACGGGTTTAATGTAAGTATTAGGGACTCACCCAACTGCTGCTTTTATTTCAGATCCACAGTGTGGGCCACCTGGATGGCATCTCACTCTTGATTTTAGCTCAGGTCATGATCTCAGGGGCGGGATTGAGCTCCACATCAGCTTCCTCCTGTGCTCACGCATTCTCCCATCTTTAAAAAAAAAAAAAAAAGTCTGCTTCGGATCCACAATAGCAGTTTCACTGGAGTTTTTAGTGCTTCTGTTCTTCCTTTTAGTCCTTTTTTGTTGTTGTTCTTTTTTCCTGGTGATGTCCTTGAAGGAAAGTTATCTGCAAGAGAAGGGACGTAGACAGGCCCTTTCCAAAAGGACCTCTCAGGAAGCAAAGTCTTTGACCTTCAGGAATGTTTCACGATTACAAATTCACCACACTTCAAGGTAAATTGCTTTTTACATTTGATAGATATCTAAATTTACTTAAATAAAACACAGGTTAACAAGGAATCAGAAATCATTAAGATTCTTCACGAGGATTCAGAAGCCTATGAATGTGTAACCCCTTTATGAAGATTTTGACATTGTAAGCAAAGGGATAATCAGATATCTTGGCAAGGAATGTCTGCCTGTTTTATGTGCTGAATAGTTTTTAACAGTACACATTTCCGTTCTTTCCTCTACTTCCCTAACCCTTTACATATAAATATATACACGCACACATACACAAATGCCGTACACGCAAACATAGTTATGTGTCCTTTGACCCTTACCTAGGTTCCTGGAAGGAAGAGAGTATTGACAAAGAAGAATTTAGTTCACAGTAAATATGTGTAGTCACACATATTCATATGTATAGTTACACACACATATTTAATGGCTTAAATTGTGGAGAGAGAGAGAACTGTAATTCTACTGATACTTGATACATTCTCCACACATGGAAACTTTGCCACAGAATCATCAAGTGAGTATCCTTGAGTCTCTATTTTAGTATCTGTTTTCCTAAACAACAATGTCTAGTAATTTTATTTTTTATTTTCTTTTTTAAAAATTTTTAATGTTTATTTATCTTTGAAAGAGAGAGACAGAATGTGAGCAGGGAAGGGACAGAGAGAGAGAGCGGGGCATCGGAGCCTGATGCAGATCTTGAACACACAGTGAGATCATGACCTGAGCTGAAGTCAGACACTTAACGAACTGAGCCACCCAGGCACCCTAAGTAATTTTAATTCTACCCTGAATAAGGCAGGTACTATATTTTTATTTTGTTGCGTCTATCTAAAAATTGTAGCAAGTTTTGTTCTGGCAAACAGGCAGATCAGCTTGATGTGGTCAAACCTTGGTTTCAGGTATTGGTTGGCAGGATCAAGTCTATTCTTTATTTAAAAGCTAGAGGTGCCCTACTTTTTAAAAAAAATTTTTAATGTTTATTTTTGAGAGAACACTAGTGGGAGAGGGGCAGAGAGAGAGAGAGAGAGAGAGATACAGAATCTGAAGCTTGCTCCAGGCTCTGAGCTGTCAGCACAGAGCCTGATGTGAGACTCAAACTCATGAACCGTGAGATCATGACCTGAGCTGAAGTCAGACAATCGACTGAACCACTCAGGTGCACCTAGAGATGCCCTACTTCTACAACAGCTTTCTCAGGTTCCAGTGGAATGCCCTGATATTCATTGAGGCATCTCCATTTTGGCTACTCTCATGTCCATAATGTCCCCACAAGGTAATGCCTCCAGAATAAGCATTCATCACCCAGCCCTCATTAGCTCTTCGCCACCTGGCCTCCCAAGTCTGTCCCACTCCACACACAGGTTAGGATCTAGGCAGAGCCTTAAAGGAGGCCCTATGCAGTGCTCTAGATCTCCTTATCTGAGCAACTCCTTCATCTCTCATTTCCTTTCTTCCAAATTTCAGCAGAGTCAGCAGCCATAGCCCCTGGGTATCTTCTAGCTAGAGCAGACTCTTTGGGCTCCAATCTCTGTGCCACAATTTGTGTGGTGACTCCCCACAGAAAGCAAGGGTGTCGTCCAGTGCCTGATAAACTGGTGCTTCATGTGTGCTTACAGTCTTTGCTTTTCAGTTATTATGGCAGAAGGATACATGTAGTTTCTGCTACTCGGTCAAGTTCTTGTCTCCCTTTAAGGCTTCTTTGCTTCCTTTCATCCTCCTCCAACTTGTCTCTTTAGCAATAACTTGAAAACCATGCATGTGTTCCTATTATTGAAACTGAGATTTTATAACCATGACTTCCCAAACCACTTTAAAAAGTGCATTATTCCTGATAACTTCAATTTTAGATAAAATATTTAACATGAATTTACTTTTTCTTTTTCTCTTTACCAATGGCATTGTTTTAGAAATAAAATTAATATAGTTTTATATTAATGGAATTTCCTTCAGGGATTATCTGTAGCATTTGTATTGTCTCACTTTTTAAATGAGATTTAGATATATTTGTTTTATCTCCATAAGCAATATCATTCCTTTATACTACATTTTCCCATTGGTGAATTTTCTATCACATGAAATAAAGTATGGGAAAGCCTGGCATAGCACAGGCATTTCTTGAGCAGTATCTGCTGTTACTGCTGTCATAATCATTGTCATCATCATTAAATGCCACCACAATCATCAGCGACATCAAAATTTCTCAAGCTGCAAATTGCCTTTTGAATTCAATTACCAATTACAAAGATGATAAATCTAACTCTTTTGTAAGAAACTGAGTTTTCTCTCTCCCTTTCTCCTCTCTCTCTCTCTCTCTCTCTCTCTCTCTCTCTCTCTTTCTCAGAGCATTTTGACAATTAGTTGGCTATACAAATAAATATAGTAGTAGAGGAACAAACAAGTTTTGTATATTTGTTATAATGTGATTCTAAGGATTAAAAAGTTCTGTAAGAATATCTGATTTATGGCCTACTTTAGAAAATTTAAGCATCAAGTGTCACTATAAAGTCACTAATTCTGTTGCAGAGATAATTCACAGCATCTGTAAATCACTGTGATTAGTTTAAAATAAAAACACAGGTCTTCTGGTCAAAGAGAAATACTGCCTAAAAGAGGAAGCAATCTTATATACTTACAGTGACTTTGACCATAACACCAAGGACTTTGAACCTAAATTATCATTAAGAACTTTTCCTGACCCAATTCTCTCAAAACAGGTTGCAGTTATGAGTAAGTGATTTACAGCTGGATTCCAATCTGGTTTGATGCCAAATACCAATGTTAATTAATGGGAATAATGAGTTCGAAGAGTCCTAGAATTGGAATGCCATGCCCTAGCTTTCCTTAGTACTCATTCCCTGTATAAGCTGGAGGAAAGAATCAGTTTTGTACTTGGTATCAGTGACATGAGGAAAACTAAGACAAAAAGTATGTTAATAATCATTTGTCTTTTCATTGTTATTCTATAAAGATTTTATTATATGTCAAAGATGATTTACTAAGCTCTTCTCTTATATACGTAAGTTTCCTAAGGATGTAGTTGTGTATCCAACAACAAAACTTTACTCCTTATATAAAATAAGTATGGAAATTCCATAAATAAAGGTTCAAAAGAAAATAGAAACAGTTTAGAAGTCCAAGTCAGTGGTGGAATATATGTGCAGACTTAAAGTTATGAATGCATTTGCATTTTTAAAGAAGCTTAAATCAATTCTCTTTATACATACCTGTCACAGTTTGGGTTTAAGGTTTCTAAAATATGGTGTGAGAGGTGCAGGACATGTGGCCCTTGTGATGCTCGTTGTTGTTCCCATCTTAGTGATGATATAATGAATCATGTTCATAGTAAATCATTAGAATAGCTTTCTCTGGTGGAATTCAGGCTCACATTTCCTAAAGCATTTGATTCTTTAAACAACCTATAGATTCATGGGCTGAGAAGCCACCTTTGAGGTTGGTGTTGTGGTTCCCCATCTAAGTTGATAATAAAACATAAACAAACATGGACACCAAGAAAAGTAGGTTTTTGAATGTGAAAACTTTTTTTTCCAAAATATTTCCTCAAATTGGAAACTAAAGCTTACATATGTAATTCTCATAACTCTGCACCCTCATATGTAACTTTACAGAGATGATTATGATTATCTTCAAATTTGCCTCCAACACAAACATTCTATAATTTTAGGAAAAATTTAAGTATACAAACTGAAATCCTCCTTACTGAGACATAAGCTTTTCTTTACTACTTCTTTTTTAAGTTTTATTAATTTATTTTGAAAGGAGGAGAGAGACAGAGAGAGAGAGAAGCAGAGAGAGAGGAAGAATAAGCAGAGTAGGGGCAGAGAGAGGGAGAGAGAGAGAACACCAAGGAGGTACCACACTGTCAGTGCAGAGTCCAATGTGGGGCTTGGACTAACGAACTGTGAGATCATGACCTGAGCTGAAATTAGGAGTCGGAGGCTTAACTGACTGAGCCACTCAAGCACCCCTTTTCTTCTTCATTTTTAAATGTTTGTTTACTTATTTTGAGACAGAGACAGAGACAGACTGACAGAGAATTCCAAGCAGGCTCCACACTGTCTGCACACAGACCCAAGTAGGGCTCAATCTCATGAACCATGAAGTCATGACCTGAGCTGAAATCAAGAGTCAGAAGCTTACCTGACTAAGCCACCTAGGGGCCCCCAGACTTAAGCTTTTCTAATAAGAACTTTATTTCCTAGAATATATTAGTTGAAACAGATTTGAAATCTCTTTTCCAAAGGATTTTAAAAACCATGATAAGTAGTTGCCATTCTGGGATTTTCCAGGTGTAACTGCCATTTTCCAGCTATGTTATGCATTAAAATCTCTCATAACGTATCTAATATATAATCCCTTATTATACAGGGGACACATAATTTACTTGTCTATCTACAGAGATTTTCTTCAAATGATGTATTAGTTTTCTATTGCTACCATAATAAATTATCACCAATTCAGGGGCTTAAATTAATGCAATTTTTTTTTTTTTATAATTGTGTAGGTCAGAAGTCAGACATGGTTCAAAAGCAAATGTGTACATGGCTACATTCCTTTCTAGAAGCTCTAGGGGAAGATCTGTTTCTTTGTTCATTTAGATTATTGGCAGAATTCAGTTCTTTGTTGTTAAAGAACTGAAGTCCCTGTTTCCTTTAGGAAACATCATTGTCTGTTGTCCACCAGATTCCTTAGCTTGCACCCTTTTTTCACCATCTTCAAGGCTGGCAAAGGCTTGCCAAATTCATCTCAAGCTTTGAATCTCTACTGTTTCTTGTCTTATATGACTCTATATGTAAACTTTTTCATTTTGGGGGTTCATGAGATAAGAAGGGGCACACTTGGCCGATCCAGGATATATCCCCATCACAATATCTGAATGCTTAACCACACATCTACAGCGTCCCTTTTGCCAAGTAATATCATGTATTCACAGGTTCCAGGAATAAAGGCATAACCAGTTTTTATTAAATTTTTTAAATGTTTTATTTATTTTGAGACAGAGCATGAGCAGAGAGGGGCAGAGAGAGAGGGAGACACAGAATTTGAAGCAGGCTCCAGGCTCTGAGCTGTCAGCACAGAGTCTGACCCAGGGCTAGAACCCACGAACATGAGATCATGACCTGAGCAGAAGTCGGAGACTTAATCGACTAAGTCCCCCAGGCGCACCAGGCATAAGAAGTTTTGAAAGACCATTTCTCTACCTGCCACTGATAGTCTTTCAAACATCTTACAGTTCTAAAAACTATGATTATACAATATTGTTTCCTTAATAATCTTTCAACTTGCTGAGAAAACTCATTCTGTACCCCAACTCTTTGCAGCTGATTTCAGTAGTGTTCAAAGAGAATTTTTCTTCTTGCTCTAAATTCCATTTGGACTAAGCTTTTTATTCTCATTTGTCACTTAATGCATGAAACATTTTGTTTACTTACATCTCCATACAAATATAATAACATCTATGTTTTTTTTTCACATTCCTAAAGAATAAATATTGTAGCTGTGTAGTGATTAAGTCTTTGAGCTGTGATATTTTTATATGTTCAAATCTAACTTGCTCAAGTGACTTAGTTTCCCATGACCCCAGTTCATCTTTCTGTCATATGAGGGTAATAATATTATTTATCATATAAATAATACCTTTGGCTAATAATAAATAAAATTAAGTATAATAGACAAGTTAACAAGATTTGGAAGAAACTTGGGGAAAATCCTCATACCTAATGAGAGCAAATTAATTATTAATTGAGTTGCATATGCAATAAACTAAAAAGTTATATAAAATGTATACATTCCATTGATAAAATAGGTTTTTATAATTTGTGAGTTAGGTCATGCTTTTAAATTATTACATATAAAACCAGTGAAAGAGAAATAAGTAAATCACAGTTCTCTTAATTTCTATGGTGATAGGGCTTCCTATCATGAATCATCCTGCCTCTTTTATTTAAGTATATGTTCATGTAGTTTCAAAATTTAATGCCTAAGATTATGAGAAATCTAAATTTTCAGTAGGTTGATTAGTTTGATTTTCAAATATTTCTCACACTGATTTTCATTTGTGTATTTTAATTTACCTTTGTTTCATAAAGAATGTAAATTATCCATAATAATTTAAGAAGCATTTTAAGATAATATTACTTATAATAGTGATAAATAGCAAAGAGAAATAGGCATGAAAAATATGTGTAATAATATGTTTTCTGTAGTCAAAATTAGCCAGTAAATCCATAACATTATATAATTGTCCATGTATGTGAAAAATATAGTTGTTACATCTAGAATGTTTATGTAGGGGTGGTTATCTGTTTTGCTCTTAGTTGAGTGTCCTGTACTTCAAACAGTTCTTGTAATATAATATGTGCGCAATATATACTTTTTGAATAAATGTTTAAAAAATGTTTTTCTTATCTGAAAAACACCCATAAAAAAGTACAAATCTTGAATTGATATGTGGCTTAGGCCAAATACACGGTGGAAAGTTTTCTAAATCCTGAAAAAGTTTGTCAACTGTCATCTGTTGGTAAAGAACATCCATGAAGCCTATTTATCTCCATTGAATTTCTGAGGAATTTTGTGTTGCAGTTAGCTTAAGTTTGTTTTCTTGGTCAGATACAAATAAGGCAGTTACTCTTTGGTGTCCTTCTCTCCCATCCTGGTTTTACTGAGTTTTATTCCCTGATGACTCTGGAGTACAGGATTGGAAAAATTGACGATTAAGTTTAAGCTATTATTTGTGGCATATGGGAATATTGTTACCAGCAGTAAAATTATATTCCTTTAGTTTAATGATAAAAGTTTATGGCTCTTCACCTTAGGAATTTTCTAACCCTAAATAAAATTAGATTTTACATGCAATTTAAAAAATTGTTTTAAAAGAGGACATACCTGTCTAGGCATAAAGTTTAAGTTATGAGTTAGTATTTACTTATTTATTAATAAATGATCTTGCTCTTGAGCCATGATGGTACAATTTATTTATTCTGACAGGTGCTAAAAATTGAGACTAGCAAAAATTTGGGAATACAAATAGTTAAGGCGAGGAAAGGAGAATATGGTGAGAAAGGTAGAACAGTAGGCAATAATGTATCAATCATTCTGACCAAAGCCATTAACTTTCCTTTTAATTTTACCAGCCCAGTTACAGGAATCAAAGATTGGGTTGTCATACCAGAATTCTTACAGAAAATGGATAGTATCTTCTTTGTTGCATGTGCAGGAAATTTGTGTGGTTCGGTTGGTTTTCTCGTCTCTAACTACAGATAAGCTACCTTGTAATACTGGCTCAACTACTACAAACAAAAGAAAAGAATATAAAAACAAAAGCAAAAGGAAACCCACTGTCTTGCCTCTTAGTCTCCCAGTAAAAAAGTATCACAAATATTCATAAATTAATGCCTGGACCTAACCACTCATAGATTCACCAGTAGATGAGATCACATTGTAAATCATACCAATTTGATTCCCACAATTTAATCCCAATCTTTTGGGAAGGCCCCTGTCTGAAAGAGAAGGGCCTAAAATCTAGAAGTCTGAAGCAAGGGCATATTTGGAGTCTCCAGGAAGACGGTGGTTAAGAAACAAACAAACTTTACTATCTCTGTTTTTCTTTTCTGAAAAGCAAGAAGCCCCCAAGGAGTACAATGGGAGTAATTCTGTCTGTGATAGTTTACAGTCATCCGGAAGCCTAAGGTTTTACAATAAAAGATGACTCCCTCGCCTTCATTGATGAATGGCTATAATTTTCTATCGGACACCCTGAATCGGCTACCCTGCCAGAACAGGGAAAAAAGCTCTCTAACTCTGAATTGAAGGTATAATTCTAAAATATAAGACTTTACTGTGCAACGATAACGTATTTTGTAGGAACTCTTGACATACAAGGAGCTGTAGAGAAAAATAACAAGATAGGTATTTACAGAGCACAAGCATTTAGATAAATTTATAAATCCCATTATAAAGAACAAAATGATAATGAGATAAGGAAATAAATATGCAAAACACAGCAGTAGGAAATTCAGTAAGAAATGACCTTCAAACAAAGCTGTCATGTCATGAGACACAACCAAAGCACTAAAGTGCCTATTGTTTTCTCAATCTTGTAATAAAAAAATATGGTGGCAGAGGGCATGCTCCCACTTCTAGACAGCCCCAAATCTCACATTCTATTTTAAAGAACATAACAGCTAATAGTAGATAAACTGTTTGATAAATGCCTAAGTATGAGCACAGTTATTTTATTATAGGATGATACCTTTTATTTGGTGCTTATAAATTATCTTTTTGGTTCCTTTTCTCCCTTCTCCATGTCATGGTGCCCCTGAAAGTAGTATTCCTCCCTATTTTAAGGAATCCCAACTTGATTTATTTATTCCTTTATTTCTGATGGGTCAACAGCAAAACTGTTTTTTAAAGTACTATATAGCATGAACATTAGTAACTGCATTGCATTGAAGAGACCTATATTAACTTTTTATTCAAAAGCTATAAATTTCATATAACTACTGTAGTCATCTTACAATTTAGATATGAATATTATACTGTAATGCATCGATATCGGCAGCTACTGAATAATTTGCCCTTTTAGTGAATAGAAAGAAGCAATATCAACTCCATTTAAAAATAAACATACTTCCAAAACTGTGCTAATTCTGAATAAACAATAATAGAGCTGAGATAAATAAGCAAAAAAAAAATGCCTGAGTTTCTTTCCATAAATTGTTTTTTAATAGTACTTTTGTGTAGAAAGTGCCAAGGCTTCTATGTTTCTACTCAATGAATTCTTTCAACTTGGATTCCAATTAAAAAAATATTTTCCCCCAAACAAAAACAGAATATTACTATACCAGTGAATAAAATACACGGTTCTCTGATAAAATAGATTGGCAGTTGAGACCATATACGGGATATATGAGAGTTTGTATGGGGGTAGATAGGGAGCTCCTATGTTTATATAGAGAATGTTGATAGATACCCATGGACCCTCAGTGAAATCAGAGGTATTTCCTTGATTGTGTGCTTATGAGGAGTAGCTCATGGTACAAGTGAGATTATTCCCAAGATATGCTTTGATGTCCAGTTACCACATCACCACATAGAGAAGACAGACAATTCATTCCCAAAGTAACTAATAAAGTAGACATGAAAATTTAGAATTTTGTAATAAGCATTACTACTTAACAATGTAACAGTACAGTATACTTAAATTCAACTTTGAACAAATTCCTTGAGAAAAATTAAGAATGTGAACCCTGATTAGGAGACATGAAAGTATAAAATCTTAGAATAGAAAATCTCAAACAAAGACAAAAATCTTATTAACCATATTTAATTTGTGTCTCTATTATTGTGTTAAGAAACTGTATTTTATCCTTGGGGTTAGGTGATTTACTCACTTTACCAGTCATTGACTGACAAGAAATTAAGACCTTATAACAAAATCTTAATTTTTAGTATTTATAAACAGATATTTATACTTGAGGTAAATTTAAGGTAGTTCAATGTACTTTTCATTCAAAAAAGTTAATTCATCATCAGAAAAATTTTTTTTCATAAAATTCTCACTTGATCTGACCTGAGTAAACATCTGTTCCACCCTATCATAGGATGGATCCTATATGGAATATGTAACAGGAATGTCAAATTGTTCAGTGACCCAGCTTAGTTAGACTCAGTTTTTAAGCCCTGTCACACCACAAGTCTGTAACTGTGATGCTGTTTCACAAGTCAGTGCCTTGAGTTTACAGTTCCTTCTCTTGGAACGTTCCATGTCTAAAACTCTATTCATCCTCAAAACTTTTATTAAAACTCTTATTTATTTTTTTGGTACTCAACTATATACAATTGGTCAACACTCATTCTCTGTATTTCTGTTCATTAAAAGTGCTACATATTATTTCAGATTTCAAGGATTAATATATGTATATATGAAAAATATAACAAATTCAACATATGCTATCATATTACATTTTTGTATTATGCTTTGAATTATGTTGTATATGTATATATTGTATATTTTTGTATATTATATATTTTATATGTAAACATCATATAATCTATATTGCATAAATATTTATATACAAATTTATAGTATATTTTGCAAGTCTACACTAACCTATTTCTTCTTTTTTAATGATAGTGTTTTTTTCCTAATGGCAAGTTTAACACCCATTTTTTACTTTGCTCTTCCAGAATCAAATGAGCACTTATTAAGTCTATATTGACTCAAATAGAACTCCTCCCTCATATTTAGAACGAGTCTTAAGTAAACACCAAAAACAGACAATTTCAAAGTGGGACACAGTAAATTGAGTGAATTTTTTTTCTTGCTCAGATGAAAAATTTGAAATCCAGATGTAAATTTGAAATCCAAATCGAAGCACTAAATGTGGAAAAAACAATGAATTTGTTGGTTATCTTCTATATTACAACTAGTTACCAGTCCTGGTCAGATGCATTTGTTCTGGAGCACTTGTAACGTGAGCAAGAATAGCAGCGAACAGTATGGAGGACTGCCGAAATTATAGTGATTGTTCACTTGCTACTGAAGCACCTTGAGAGTTTTGCATTAAGCCCAAATCCTAAAATGACTCCTGTAACCAAAATACAATATGGAGAAAGAAAATGTAAAGGTATTTTTCAATAGGGAGTGAAAAGTGAGGCCTGGAGCTCTCTTTGAGGGAAGGATTGTTTCTTCTCTAAAATACTGCTCAACTACCAGATAGATCACGTAGTAGGATTACCACATCTGTGAGGCTCAGGAAGTAAAGCTCCTGAGATTGATGGGTCATGAAGCCCAGCAAGCCATAGGCTCCGAGAAGAAGGACATTTTTCTTTTCTTGTTATGCTGAAAATTACCCCAAGGAAGAATAGGACCTCCTGAGAAACAATATAAGAAAGTAAAAACAAAACACCACATTCCAAAATCAAGTGGAAATATTATGTACCTAGAACTACAAAATATTTTGGGATTGTTCTTTTTCTGTTGTCTTGGATTTATATAGCCACTACTTGCAATAAATTTTTGCAAAATGAATAACTTTGTTTTAATAGGAAAACTGTATTACTTCTTAAATGTATAATACAATGCTTGGGGCTTACTCTTTAGAGCCAGTATACTTTAAAAATAAAATGTTCCTGCAAAAATAAGTTAAGTTATAAAGCATTATGCAAATTTAGAGAAGTCAAAGCTGTTACACCCAAAACTATGTGTAAAGAATGATGATTGGGGGGGTAGATCCTGGGAGGAATACATGAACCTAAATTTTTCCTCTTCCCTTACCATTTTGGAGGCACACAGACTGTGATAAGCCACTGGTTGAAATTGAAAAAAACCCAGGATACTGCTGCACTTTAGGTGATAAATGATGATCTCAGGGACAAATGTGGTTATACGGGGTAGAGAGGTCAGAGAGGAGAAACTAACCTGAACACAGATAAAAATCCTGAATGGAGCCAGATGTGTAAAGCACTAATCCCTCCATTATGGAAATTACTCAGATAACTTCGGTTATGCCCTTGGATTGGGCTGGGCTGGCACTGCTAACTTGTTTATGTCCTCCTGTACTGTTTCTACTAATGCTGACGGGATCGGAGATGGTGTAGTTTGTACTGAGAAGTCTTCCTCCCTTCTTGTTTCTAAATATAGACATGTTGTGCCCTATAAACCTCAAACAAGAGGTCAAAGCTTGCCATGCTGAATTCTGTAACATTTAAGAACAAAGAAGGCTCAATCTTCTTCTACTACGGTTTACTAATCCACAACTACCTAAAAGTCTCATCAGGCAGCCTCACCTGAGGATGAAGTGATCGTTAAGTAGTCAAAAAATGAATACAAGCCATTTATAGGAGAGGCAAGAAACACAGGTCTGAGGTGAATATTGCTATGGTCAAGGAACATAGACTCTGTAACTTGATAAATAACATGTTTACTTTTCTTTTCCTACCATTTACTAATTTAGGAGCTTTAGAAAATGACTTAATGTCTCAGTGTCTCAATTTTTTTATCTATAAAAACTGAATTGGTATGTCTAGCTGATAGAGCATTTTTAAAGAATTAAATGAATTGATTTTTGTAGAAAGTCTTCATAACACTGTGTGCATACAAATTATTATATATGCTAGATATCATGGTACCCTATCAAATAGTTGAATTAGAGAATCAATAAAAATAAAAGCCAAAGCCTCTAGATAGATACAACAATATATCCAGGAAAGATAATTAGGAAAACATCAGACTTTTCAGATACAATACTGATAATAACAAAAATCAGTGAACCAATATTGGACTATTGTAACAAATGGTTATTGACTAAAAAATAATTTCCTAGCTATGATGTCATTCAAAAGAGTGTAAAATACATTTTTGGATATGCAAGTATTCAAGAAAACTGTCCATTCTTGTAGTATTTTTAAGAATAATCTCAATAAATGAGTCTTTTTTTCAATAAATGATTCTTTTTTTTCAATAAATGATTCTTAAAATATAAATTTAAGTTTATAAAAGTGTTATCCCAGAAATTGTGAAGATAAAGTAGATAAACAACATGAGAGAACAATATATAGGAGAAAATATTATAACATAGTAAAATGATGATGAAATCTATTTTTGAAGATTTATGGAAGACACTAACAAGACACAACAATAACAATAACTGACTAAAAATATCTTGATTAGGTTAAAGATGGAAAATAAAATATATTAGGGAGGAACATAGTCATATTTTCAATGTTATCAAATTAATAACAAGTATTCTCATTGACAGGAGCACCATTGACTGATAATTTCCAGCTGCAGCTCCTTTTAGTCCACCATGGAGTTCTAGCTGAGGCCACTCTAGCCTTGACCTAATTCTAAGAGAGTAGAGACCTCGTTATTAGGTGACTTTGCTTGGAGACTTCCCACTAGCCTCCCCTACCAAGACATTTTCAGAACTCTGAATAACTGAAGACTGGAGGAAGATAGGCATGTAAGCATTTTTGGAACATCAGCATCAGGTATTGGCACTCTTCCACAATCTAGCCTCAGAATGCAGAGCTCTGAAGTTCAAATTCTGAGACAAAATAATTGAATTACTGTCCCTAGGTGTGATGTATAACCCTAGATCTGATATTCATCCCTGAATCAATCAGCCCTGTTGGATGAAGCCCTGGCCAGAGTATTTGCTATCCACTATAAATATGATTGTCATACATCTATGCATAGAGGGTTTTTTTTTTAAAAAAAAGAGAATCTCATTTCTTGTTATTGCTGTTTACATTTCTTAATGGGTCTTAGAGAAAAAGAAGCAAACAAAATAAGGAATTACTTCTGAATTCATCTTGGAGAGATGAGTTACTGAGGATCTCTGCTCTTATAAATGAAAAATTTCAAGAGGAAGAGAAGTATAATAAGCAGGGAAGCACTAGTTGGGTTTGTGGTAATATGTTACAAAACTTTCCCAGTGATACGCTGGACTATATAAATGTAAAGAAGAAGCAAGAAGAAGTCAGGTCATAGTCTTCGTAAAAACTTAATCTTTAATTCCATAGCTGCTGTCCCTATATCCTTCCCAATGGAGAATGCCTCAGTCAAAACTGTGTTTGCATGCAGACATGAGAAGAAATTTGAAGGATCAGCATTCATGTCATTTCCTTTCTTTCTTTCTTTGTTCAGTGGCCCAACATATATCCCTCTTTGTTGCTATTTTTTATACTTTTTTAACGTTTATTTATTATTCAGAGACAGAGAGAGACAGAACATGAGCATGAGACGGACAGAGAGATAAGCAGGCTCCAGGCCCTGAGTTGTCAGCCTGACACAGGCCTTGAACTCACAAATCACGATATCATGACCTGATCTGAAGTCATACCCTTAACCAACTGAGTTACCCAGGTGCCCCACCATTGTTATTTTTTTAAACCAGTATTTTAAGGTACCATTCTAGTGAAGGGACATGAATGTGTTGAAAAGAATTAGAGTAGATTTTAATTCCTCTGCCTGGTTCAGAAGCCAGATTTAATGGTCAATAGAAAACAGTTTCTAGCAAAACAAGGCAATGTGTAAAGTTTGATTCTATTACACCTTTTAAAAACCTTAATCTTCCCTTCCTATCTCCTCTCATCTCCAGGGAGCCCATCAACTCATTTTATCTACAGTGAAAATTTTCACTGTACTGTTCTCAGAGGAGATTACCTCAAAATTGCACAATTGTCACATCAAATGATCCAGTTCCCTGAGGGTCCAAGTTTCAGCTCCCTGCCCCAGGAAATAATCACATGAACCATGCTGAGACCATGGCTGGTACCCCTGAATGTTATGTAATTTCAGTTTGTGGTAACTATGAGAATGCTTGTGTAGATAGAATATGGGTTTATTAGATGACAAAACAATAAAATGAAAAAAAATGTATAACATTTTATTTTGTATAAAAGAGGAAAAAATCCCCAGCTTCACTATTAACATTTTGTGTTGTTCTTGTTTTGACTTTTGGTTGTTGTTAAGATTATGCTTGCCTTTGGTTTGTTTTTCAAATGTACTGTTCTCTCTCTCTCTTTGTCTCTCTCTGTACTTTTGATATTTTCCCTATAAAAAGCAACTAAGTGGGATTACTTTCATATTACAAAATCCAGAGTAAGTTGTTTCCTAAAACTTGTTTTCATTAATCATATCATATTTTCCTTCAGTATTATATTTGATGCATTCTTAACATGACTGAGAACATCGTGTCTATAAATTTTTATTATCTAGTGTATTTTTTCTTGAGAAGTAATCATGCAAAGAGTGCATAATACATATATATATAGTCAAAGAAAATATGAAATGAACACCTAGTTAAATGCATTCAGTTACATCCCTCCTACTGTCTCTAGAGTTAACCCCAATCTTGACTTTGTGAATTTCTTTGTCTTGATTTTTAAAAGCTTTTTCCAATAAATCAAAAATTGTTTCATTTTTACTTATTTAAGCCTTATATCAAGAATATCAAATTCATTTTTCTTTTTCTTTTTTTGATTTCAGGAAAATTTACTGATTCAATCACTTACATGAACTACCTTGTCCTCGACACAACACATGTCCTCAGTACTCATCACCCATTTAGTCCATCCCTTACCCCCCTCCACTCCAGAAACCCTCAGTTCTCTATAGTTAAGAGTCCTTTATGGTTTGCTTCCTTCTCTTTTTTCCCTTCCTCTATATGTGTTTCTTAATTTACACATTTGAGTGAAATCATATGGTATTTGTATTTCTCTGACTGACTTAATTTACTAAGCATAATAGTCTCTAGTTCCATCCATGTCACTGCAAAATGGCAAGATTTTGTTCTTTTAGATGGCTAAATAATATTCCATTGTATGTATGCGTCTGCGTGTGTGTGTGTGTATATAGATATACACAGACACACCTTCTTTTCGAATTATATTTTCTTTTGTGACTGTGTTTAATATTTTATATGAGATTTATATAGTTTAATGTTTTTAATTTTATTTGTGGATTTAGTCTTCTTTCATAGGATATACTATGATTTATGTATCCCCTTGTATTACTTTGATTAACGACACCCTGAGGTCACCAGAAGGGCCCAGATTAGTATGTTAAGAAGTAGCACCTAGAAAAGCAGACAGCAAATAGCACTCCCATAGATCACCTTCTATTCATTTTCCTTCAATATGCTAAGCAGGACTCTCAAACATGAAAAAATAAGTGTATATGGTATGCAGTATTTTGTTCAGGGAATGGTTAGGTCTATTTCTCTATCCCTCTCTTTGTCTCTCTGTCTCTCTTTTGACCTGTCCTCCCACCCCCTACTCCCAGCTTTGACCACTGCTCAGTCCTAGCAAGTGCATCAAATGACCACTCCTTGTGGATGTCAATGAAAGAGATTGAAGTAGTCTTATGATCAGTGTTTGGCAGTCGGCAACTAACTCAACATCTTTTGACGCAGAGAGTAAATATTTGGTGTTATTTAGCAAGGTTAGCTTATATATCAAATAGAAGGAGCCTCAGAATTTAGAGTGCACCTAGCATTTTATTGGTCTGTTGTTACATCAGCTGTATTCTAATTGATTATACTCAGTGTTATATAACTCCTTACATATGTTACATAACTGATTTA
Organism: Helogale parvula; assembly: GCA_004023845.1. Lineage (NCBI taxonomy): Eukaryota > Metazoa > Chordata > Mammalia > Carnivora > Herpestidae > Helogale > Helogale parvula. The sequence goes on from PJEM01006930.1 coordinate 41,448, forward strand.
CATACTATACAAGTTTTGTAACTCTTCAACATTGAAACAATGAATTCCAAAGGATGTTCTGATACTTTACAAAACATATTTACTGCAATTGTCTACAACTTTGAGGTAACTAACCACTTTTAAGCAACCACAAATTTCTTGGGAGAATGTCAATCAATGAACATATTTACACTGCTATATTAAAATGAAAGAGGAAGCATACTTTATAAGCTTCACTTGATACATAGTAAACAATTTGGAAGTTAGTCATTGTATTAATTCAGATTTTATGAGAGGTAAATACCAAGATAGGGTTGAAAATGCAAAATATTCATTGGGTGATATTCTGTTAAGAATGAAGAAGAGACATCTGATTGGCTCAGTCAGTGGAGTGTGCAACTCTTCATCTTGTAAGTTCAAGCGCCAAGCTGGGCGTAGAGATTACTTAAAATACTTTAAAAAATATTTAAAGTAGAGGGGATACACAGGAGAGGCCTTCATATTATGATGCAGATCTGATGACAGTATAGGAAAAGTTTGAGCAAGAAGAATCTCTGACTGCTGTGCAATTCTAAGAGGGTTTTGGCCAGATTAATGGAAGAGTGTTAGAGACAAAATTGTTTTGTTATAAGAACATGTCCTACAGACATAGGCTGGCATGGCAGCGTGCCATGCTTAGTCATTGGCTGACTGACGCCTGGTGAAAGTGTAGTCCTGGTGTGAACATTGCGGAGGTTTCGTGAAGATAGTAGCAGGACCGTCATCAGTCAACTGTGTTCCCTATAGCCATTCCTCTTGGTGGAGAGTGAGTGGCATGTCTACTGCATTTATCCCAAAGACATGCATTTCTCCCAGGCATTGTGGAGCAACTCCTTCATGGCTCCCTTGAACCTCTTTTTCTGAGGGGAAATATAGAGGAGAAAGTTTATTAAGATAAACTCTTATCTCTGTTGTTATGATTGGTAGTGAATATGCAAATATTACCCATTCTCTCCATCCTTCACTCTTCCTTTTAAGTTTCCTTTTCTTCAGCTATCATCTCCATGAGTCTTATTCAGTGGGATGAGAGAACCCTTCATTTTTCTCTTTTTAAAAAATATTTGCAATAATTTATTTTATTTAAAAGATGATGTTATATTACTCCCAAGGGTTTTAATGATTATTAGCATCAAAGTAATCTTATCAAATATGTTTATTTTATTTTATTTTATTTTATTTTTTGATTATAGTTGACACACAGTGTTATATAGTGGTTATACTTTTTTTTTTTTACCTTATGCTATGCTCACCACAAGTATAGGTACCATATGACACCATACAGTGCTATTACAGTACCATTGACTGTATTCTCTATACTGTACCTTTTATTTCTGTGATTTGTGCATTGGAAGCCTATATCTCCCATTCACCCATTTTGCCCAGCCCTCTCCTCCTTCCCCTCTGGCAATCATTGGTTTGTTATGTGTTTAAATATCTGATTCTCTCTCTCTCTCTCTCTCTCTCTCTCTCTCTCTTTCTTTTTGTTTACTCATTTCTTTTTTTTTTCAGATTCCACATGTAGGTGAAAAGTGAAATCATATAGTACTTGTCTTTCTCAGTCTGACACGTAGCACACATACAATTTATGTGACTTGTCACAAATGGCAAAATCTCACCTTTTTCTTGTGGCTGAATAATTCCATTGTATAGGTATGCAACATTTCTTTATCCATTTATCTGTCAATGGACATTTGAGTTGCTTGCATATCATATCTATTGTAAATAATACTACACTGAACATAGGGGTGATTATATCTTTTCAAATTAGTAATTGGTAATAATACCCTGCTCAGGTCATAGTTTTGGTGTGTGTCTGTTCACAGTTATAATACTGCAAAAAAAAGTATCAAGAGATACCAAAGTGGGCAGTGAGATTTCACGTGTTTTGTTTCTGCTTTATAAATGCGGTCAGATATTATCCTGCTGATCAAATCAGTTACCCTTGCTTACATGACAATTTTTCTTTTTATCTTCAGGTTTCTGGACCAAAAATTTCTGAAGAACATTGGCAATACTTGTAGCTTGTAGATCAGTAGTAATCTCCCTTTGGAGAGATCTGAATTGCAGGAACAAATAACACAAATTTTTCTAGTTTACTATTAAGATTGTTGATAAGTGTCTTTTTCTACTTGGTTCCTAAATCCCAGCACTCCTTTTGCCACTTGATTCTTCTTCTTCTTGAGATCCTGCATACTGTAGACACCTCTGGGTTACTATATATACTGGATTCTGAAGACACCCTTCTTTCCGAATATTCCCTCCAAGTGCATTCTTCATCTGTGCCTCTAGTTGGATATTCTAGCACTATATTAGGTTAATAGTGTCAGATGGGGCAGTATGATACAACCATTGGCTCCTATGATCATGGTCTACTTTCATACCTCATTCTCTGTGTAGTAGGCCCCCTGATTAGATGCTATGTTATGTGGGATTCTATGTCTATGAAACAGTCCTTTAATAAGTCCATACCTAGGGACTTCCTTGTCTCTGATCCTCCAGTCTTTTTTATTCCCAGCCTTCTGCCATTACGCACTTTCCAGGAATCTAAAAATATGTTATTTCATTCCATTTCTCTTTCAACATAAAGCAGATTACCAGGTATGCCACTGACAGCTCTGCCCACTAGGAAACTTTTTCATTTTTGTTATCTTTCAGGGTCTCCTCAAAATGTGACAGCAATGCAACTGCCATCTGTTTGGGGCTTGTACCCCAGGTAACTCAACAAAAAAACCAATCTCATGTTGCAGACTTTGAATATGGAGTTCTCTCTTGTCCAGCAAGAGAGTGGATGCAGAATTGAATACAGGAAAGCTAATATCCTGGAGAAGAGGAGCCCTGAATAGGAGTTTCATTTCTATTTATTGAGTTCTCAAGATTTTACATACATGGTGAATGTAAGAAGAAAACAATAGGATAATGACCATTAATTTGTGTGTGTAAGAACCAAAAGGTTTAGAGGGTGAGTGACATTTGAAGTTGGGATTAAAACACAATGATACACTACCTCCAGATCCCAGATAAACAGTGTTTCTCTGTGGGTGATACAGCCAAGTGGCTGTTATCTCCAGAGTTTAAGAATGCTGGAGTATGCTACCTCAAAGCTAACAAGGCACTCTTTACTAGCTAACTTTGGGCTATTTCTCCATGTAGTGGCTTTCTTCCTCTAACTGTTCTGGATGCTTTCATCCTGTGGAGTTGGCTTTCTGTCCTAAGCCTTGTTTTACCTAATGACTACTTGGTTGCTGTCACCTTGATGCAGCCTTCTTCTCCATGCTTTGTCTTTCTTAATTGTTGGCCTTGGGTGCTTTAGCCCTGTGGCAGCTTTCCAGCCTATCCCTTATTAACCCATTGATGCAAGCATACAAAATTCTAAAATTTACTTCCGACAATCTCGGGCTTTTTCTTCTTTCTTTCTATGGTCCTATGAGACCCCACATTTAGCCAAAGGTACAAGTGGAGGTGGGTAAAATCATGGTAGGTGCCATGGTCTTCTGGGCTATTCATGATCTACTTCTGCCTCCTACTCATAGTTTTTTGTCTGGTTTATCCTTGACCCTAGATCTATAGACTGTGTCTATACAAAATTTAACAGCCCCTATAAAAACCTCCTAAAAACTAGAATTTCTGAATATAGGACCCTTTGGTGTTGCATAAGTTATGCAAATAGTTCTCCACTGCAGATGGAATGGCCTTGTCCTCTAATTCTAGAGGACTTAAGTATAATTCTCCCATTGGGGCTTGCCATTGAATGCATCCTTTATCCTTTTCTACCTCTGTCATGTCTCACACAGCAAGATCTGTAGTTAGTATGTTCCAAGTGTTGTACTGTGTCCTATACTTATGGTTCAATTTTTTCCTATTCTTAGCCCTTCTCACATATGACCAACATTTTTAGCTGGTGTATTCCAAAGTATGGACTCTGTTGTGTCCAGAACCCAAAGAGTTATAAAAGACATGATTATTATTTCCTTGTGATAAAGATATGAAATGAAGCAGTTTTGTTGTGGTAGTTGATGATGTTGATTTTAGAAGGAATATCTAGGCATACTCCTAACCAGTAAACACCTAAAACTTTCCTGTACTAACAAGTACATGAAACTTCAAAGAGTTAATCTCCCACCCTCTGGAATACCTTTGTTCTTAAGACTTTCAGGATACTTGCCCTTGCTTGCCGGGCTTGCCAAATCAGCTTAAAGTGTTTGTTTTATTGTTATGTTGTAATCAATGTTATGGTTTGTGAGGTTTCTAAGTGACCGCTATCATTTTGTACCATATTAAGAGAAGATGGGGGTAGGTGTGGGGAAATGACATACCTCTGCAACAGAACTGTTAAGTGAAAATTGCTGTCTTTTCCAACTGAATGCACCGTTTCTGATTCTCTCCTATTTTTATTAGAATATAAATAATAACATGTTTGCCAAATCAGTGGCTAAATCATGTACCTCAGGCCATATTAGTTTGCTTTGGCAAAAATGCCATTTCTTGGCATAGCAATTGAGACCAAAACTTATTATAGTCAATTCCTGATAGACATAATAGTTAAGGTCTATAAGGTCACCATGAAGACTGAATAAGACATACTAAACCATCACTCCTAGGAAAAATACAGGGTTAAGTTTCCGTGAGCCTCTGGTCATGACATTGTTATCAACCAATAAATATGTATATTATTTTATGTGTATTTCTTTTTAAAGATAACTTATTTAATATATATTGTTGCTATGTTAATTTTGAACTCATAGCCAATACAATTATAGCTCATACTTGAATGAATCTTATCTAATACATGTATCTTATCCATAAGGCATATCATTACATAGCCTTTTTTGTGCTTAGGAACATTAGACACTATTTTAGCTCTATGCTTAGGGATTATTTTAAAAAAATTAAATCAAAAATTAAATATATATTATATATTTATATATATATGTATGATATGTATACTTATATATATAATATATATCGCTAAATAAACCATAAAGATATAACCACAAAAGAATACTTATTTACAGTATGAGAGCTAAAACAAGAGAGTGTCATCTTATTACTTTTTTAAGTTTATTTATTTACTTTGAGAAAGAGAGAGAGCACACATATGCAAACAGGAGAAGGGCAGGGGGAGGGAGAAGGAGAGGGGGAGAGAGAGAGAGAGAGAGAGAGAAAATTATAAGCAGTCTATACACTATCAGTGCAGAGCCCAAAATGGGACTCAGTCTCACAAACTGTGATATCATGACCTGAGCTGAAATCAGGAATTAGATACTTAACTGACTGAGTCACCCAGGTGCCGAGTGACATCTTGTTTAAATTTAGATAGTAATACACTTATTGGGTGATGCAAATTTTTCACATGTACATTCTGTACCTGTCCATAAATGACCACAAAAGTGCCACAAGTATGAATTTTGGGGTCACAAATACATTTTAATGAGAAGAAAAATTTGCCAATATGGAACGAATCCATGAATAATAAGGATCAACTGTCCCTTGTTGAGCTAAAAATATTCTTTATGAGGTAGAAGCCAACCATATTTTCAGGGACCAGAAAGGCTAGCTAAACAGATATACAGTAGAGACCACCATCTCTCAATTCTTCAAATCAGTAATAATAGCACTACTCTCCTTACTCATCTGATAGAACATTGTTTTTTTATTTACTGGTGAAAATGGATACTCAGATCTGAAAGTGGGGTTAGGTCCAGGAATTGAGAAACAGATTTTGACTTTTTACAAAGATGATTTCTCTTAATCTTTTGTAATTTCATTCTTGCTTCCTGTGGTTTATAGATTTTAGGCAATAACCTGGTAGCTTGCTCATCTATCTTCCCTCTAGGAACTTCAAGCTATTTAACCATCTCTACACCTCTGTGTGAGTCAAATATCCTGGCTATTCTTCTGATTAGGATGATTGTTATAGTCATTTTGGCCCCCTGACTTCTGGCAGTAAAATGTCACCACCTGAACCACAACTTTGGAGTCTCATTATCCTTGTGCCTTGAGTTAGGCTCAGTCAATGCATATTATCAGCTCTGGTTTTACAGAAGAGCCATTACTGGAATTCTTAGCGATGTGGCGTTCCTCTCATCAGCATATTCCTGATGTCTTTGAAGGATAGATTCATTCTTGTTCCATCCTTTGGAACAAAATTGCTTAATCTACTGGCCTCACACATTATTAAAACAAAAAACCAAAACCTAATCATATAAAAAAAACTGAGGTCTTTTAAAAAGTAAAATCTCTAAAGTTTATTTGTGATTGATGTCAGGAGAAAATAGTGTTGGTCTTACAAACATATGAATCCACTTATTCTTCTCTAAAGAGCATAGGTAATAAAACTCAAAACAAAAATATATCTGGGTTAAGTGAAAATTTTCTTAGAAGCTGGGATTTGTGGCTCATGATAGATTGCCTGAGAAATGCCTTAATCCTATTCTTCATCCTTGGAAAGACTGTAGAAACTGGCAGAGGAGACCAGCTCTTTGGTCTGGCTAAAAGTTCCATGGAGAAGCTGCTATGCAGTGACCACCTCCCTCACTGATGCACATTAAGCCAAGCACTTGTGATGTGACTTGACCTAGGAAGAAGTTAGGGATTGATGCACAGAGAGCATAGCATCTTCTGCTCTCAGTGAAGGACTCCCAGTGGTCACTCGAGTAGAACCCACCTTCCATAGACATCGGGAGGGTAGACACGGAAAGAGGCAGGGATGGGTTTTAGTTGAGTGGTGAAAGAAGAGAAGATGTTTTGTCTCATATAATAATCCTACATTTCTTTTATGGTGACCATTATCGGTGAATAGAGATTGTTTCTTTGAGCAAAGACATTGTATCTCTAATAACTTCTTGTTAGATTACAAATATCCCTTAAGAAAGAACTATTCCATTAACAACTTCACATGAGATCGTTTAAAAATTATTTCCCATAATGAGTTGCCTGAGTGCTAATAAAGCAGCCATACATTTTGGAGCAGTAGGGGAAAAAAGACATTTATATGGTCGACCTTCTTCAAATATTACAATACTATTTACCATCATGGGCATAATAGATATTTTTGATATGGAATAAAAAATCTTCCATAATCTAGGCCTTGCTTATTCATATGTTCTTTTTTAATCACCTGTTCCCCATTTATATGTCATTAGTTTGTTTCTTTTTTAGTGTTTCCTTGCCTCAGTCTGTCCTGTGAGTTAACTGATAGTGAGTCCTAAAACTGCAAAAGAGATGTAAAATTACAAAGACCACTTCCGTCAGATATTTTGCTGAGAATCACCCTAACCAAAATATATGTTATTTATAGTTAATGTTATATAAGTAATAAATAAGTATACACATACACACACATCTATATATTGCTGCTTAGACCCTGCACCCCATAGGAAAATGAAGTTAACTCAAGTTCTCTTGGAAATTGCTTTTATAAATCATCAGAGAAAAAGATCCAGAAATGTTAACTGTCTGAAGTATTTACAATAAGCAGTAATACAAAAATAGAGTAAACTGAGTGGTATATATTATTAAAAGTATTTTTTTTCTTTTTCAAATTTTAAATTCTTAAATTATATTTAAATATTTACAGCTTAGACTGGAAGAAATGGAGGCACCATTGATGTCTCCAGTGAGATGATTCCATCCAGTGTTCCTGAGCCAATGTCAATATTTAAATGTTTTAAAAGTCATCTTTGAACACAAGAAATTCTTTATTCTAAAATAGTTTGCCTTTGGTACAGCCTAAGAAACTGCAGATGTTTTTTTCAGAATCTACATACTAGAAACCTTCTTCATTTATAATGCAAGTTAATTTGCCATCAAGTCACTTATGTAAAATTCAACTTCCACTTGCCACATCCTTTGCTTCTTGTAATAATTGAAATAGTAACCATTTATTGAATGCCTTCTTTATTCTGGGGCTTTATGTGAATTATCCCTAATCCTCACCCATAGTTAAGTATGATATCTTTATAAAAGAGTTGAGGGAGCCCATGATAAAAGGGCTGTCTCACTCAATTAGTAGCTACAAATATCATAGGGCATATTGTTGCAGGAAGAAGCTTTTCGGAGGAGTCAGTGTTAAAGACTATACTAAAAGTAAACTTTAAGTATTTGCAGGCACAAAACTTAAAAGCAAATTTAAAAAAAAGAAGACCTAAACATAAATACACAATCCCAGTAAAGAGTATGGAACACGAATGTGTGTGACATGCAGGAAAGGATGAACAAAAAGCAAATGTTAAAAAATACTATTGTGAAAGATGTTATTCTCTTATTCCAAGAGTTCTCGCAACTCTTGGAGGTTATGTTTCCTTTGTGAGGAAAACTAGAAATTTATATCAAAATCTCACATTACATTAATCATTTATTTTTCTCTTTATTTCCTTTCAAGAAGAGAAACTACTTTCAAGTAAGTAGTTTTACAGCTTTTAAATTAAAGGTTTAAAAATACTTTAGACCATGTAGGGATAAGTTAGATTCTGGTGGGCATACTATAATCATATATCAGTTTTTTTATTGTTTCAGCTGAGTCGCTGTGTAGGAGAACAATGAAAGTATGGCTCTAAAAGGAATATTATTTTAAAAATTAATAGTTAATCCAAGCGCTTATATATTTGTGAGATATACTTGGGAAATCATCTTATTCCACCAATAACTTTTAAAATTATCATTTAAAATACTAGGTTTAGAAATGTAAATGATTGCCTCAACCCAAAAATACACTGTTGAATTATGTGTCATAGAAAAATAAAACATAAAATGATACCTAGAAAGCTAATACACCCTTGCCAAGGCTAGTAAACAGAATGCTTAATCATGAGTGTACCTATCATTGGCCAAGAAAAGATCTGCAGGTGAAAGATGCCTCACCATTAGTAGTTTGCTACTTGAAGTTGTATTAATGCCAAAGAGAAGTTTCAGCCATGATTCTCATATGGCGTATATCACATTAAACAGTCAGTTAAAGCTCTCAAAATTATAAATACTACAACCCAGCACACTGGAGTGGTTATTTTGAAAAGCATAGATGTTAAGAAAAAAAATTAGGTGCTCAATAATGTCTTATGCGACTCTCATAGTTCTGGTCAAAGAAATAACTTTGCTATGTCCCCAGAGGATAATAGTTTTGTAAATTTCCAAGTTCTGCAGGGGTTTTTGAGAGAAAAACTATACAAAGCATATAATGTGAAACAAAAGAAACAACAACAACAAAAATCTATTGCAAAGAGCTGAGATTGTAGAACAAAGGTCATTAGTACATAATTGTGGAAATCTAAACTAAATCCTATCACATGAGCAGGAAAAGTAATGACCTCTTTGCCAGAGCATTTTCTGGTTGCAGAAAACTGCTTATTCCAAATTATGACTTACCAACTCTTTGGGGCTTAAATGGCCACTATAAAATTTTCATTCTATTCTCTATCTGTGAATAACCATCTATAATAAAATATTACAGTGATGGTAGTATTGCCACAGATCTTCAAATCACCCTTAAAGTGTCAGTTCAGATGTCACCATATCAAAGAGGCCTTCTACGATTGCCTAAACCTGAATAGTTATCTCATCAGTTCTTGTTTTTGTCCAGCTCATTAGTTTTTGAGATTTACCACATAGTACCTAATCCTCTCTGAAATTACTATATTAACTTGATTATTTTTTATCTAATCTCTGCTCTTAAATGCAAGAGAAATGGGTAACTGGGGCTTTGTAGTTCCAGTGTCTATAGAGGTTGTAGGGGTTATTTTGAGCAGGTGCTCAAGAAAGTGTTGTTCAGTCAATAAATTACTCTTCATATTTATTTAGATTGTGCTGTACTATAGGTGCAAATTTAAGCATGTTATAATGCTTTTTGATTTTATCAATTTTAAGAATGTAAAAGTGTGTTGCATAAGACAATATTTTAGTTAAATCAGCTAACATCTTTCAGCTAACATCTTTCATAATATTAAAGAGAAATTTAAAAATAAAATACATTTAGCACTCATTCAATAACTGTATGTCAATATGTGTTAATTGTCTCCTACATACTAGAGATACAAAGTTTTCCCTTTACTGGTATTTTCTGACTCAATCCTCAGAATATTTGTGTAAGATCATTATTTTGTCATTAGTGTAGGGTAAGGGAAACAGAATTCCAAAAAATGCAACTAATGAGTACATCAACACAAAGAATCAATACTTAACAATTGTGAGACACCATTCTATGTTTTGCTCTATATTTTATTTATTTTTAAATCCTAGTATAATTAATGTACATGGTTGTATTATCTTCAGGTATACAATATAGTGATTCAACAGTTCTATACAGTACTCAGTGCTCATCACAGTTAGTGTGCTTTTAATTGCGTTAACCTGTTTCACCCATCACTCCACCCACCTCCCTTCTGGTAACCACCAGTTTGTTCTCAAAGGTAAAGATCGCTTTTGTTTTTTGGGTTTATATTTCTTTGTTTTTTGTTCTTAAATTCCACACATGAGTGAGATCTTTTGGTATTAGTATTTCTCTGACTGACTTATTTCATATAGAATTTACTCTCTAGATCCATCCAAGTTGCAAATGGCAAGATTTCCTTCTTTTTCATGGCTGAGTAATGTTCCAGTGTGCCTGTGTGCACACACGTGCATGTGTCTATAACATCTTATTTAAACATTCATCTATAGACAGACATTTAGGTTGCTTCCATATTTTTGCTATTATTAATAATGCTGCAATGAGTGTAGGCTTGTATATATGTTCTTGAAATAGTGTTTTCATATTCTTTGGGTAAATACCTAGTAGTGGAATTACTGGATCATATGGTAATTCTGGTTTTAATTTTTGAAATAGTTTTATACTGTTTTCTGCAGTGACTGCACAAGTTTGTATTCCTACCAACAGGGCTCAAGGGTTGATTTTTCTTCACATCCTCACCAACACTTGTCTCTTATGTTTTGATTTTAACCATTCTGACAGGTGTGAGGTGATAATGTCATTGTAGTTTTGTTTGCATTTTCCTGGTAATCAGTGATGTTGAGTATATTTTCATGTCTTCTGACCACCTGTGTGTCTTCTTTGGAGAAATGTCTGTTCATGTCTTCTGCCCATTTTTCTAATTGGATTATTTGGAGGAGGGTGAGTTGTGTAAGTTCTTTATATATTTTGTATACTAACCCCTTTCAGATATATAATTGCCAAATAACCCATTCAGTAAATTGTCTTTTAGTTTTGTTGATTGTTTCCTTTGCTATGCAGAATCTTCGTACTTTGATCTAGTTCCAATAGCTTCTTTTTGCTTGTGATTCCCTTGCCTTTGGAGACATATCTAGAAAAATGTTGCTATGGCTGACATCAGAGAAATTACTGCCTGTGCTGTCTTCTAGGATATTAATGGTTTCATTTCTCACATTTAGGTCTCTAATAAATTTGAATTTATTTTTGTGTATGGCATAAGAAAGTATTCAAGTTTCATTCTTTTGCTTGTTGCCATCCAGTTTTCCCCAATATGATTTGTTGAAGAGACTGTCATTTTCCCAGTGCATATTCTTGCCTCCTTTGTCATGGATCAATTGACCATATAATTGTAGGTTTATTTCTGGACACTCTGTTCTGTTGATCTAGGTGTCCATTTTTGTTGTTTTTGCTAGTTTGTTTGTTTTGGGGGGGCAGTATCATACTGTTTTGATTATGAGAACTTTGTGGTTCATTCTGAAATATGGATTGTGATAGCCCCACTTTTATTCTGCTTTTTCAAGATTGCTTTTCCTATTGGGATCTTTTGTAGTTCCATACAAATTTTAGGAGTATTCTAGTTTTATAAAAATGCTATTGGTATTTGATAGGGAATTCATGAAATATGTGGATTGCTCTGAGTAGAGTGGGCATTTTAACAATATTTGTTCTCCCAGTCCATGAGCATTGAATATTTTTTCATTTGTTTGTATTGTCTTCAATTTATTTCATCCCTGTTTTATAGTTTTCAGAGTGCAGGTCTTTAGCCTCCTTGGTTAAGTTTATTCCTTGAGTAGTTTATTATTGTTGATGCACTTGTAGATGGGGTTATTTTCTTAATTTCTGATACTTCATTATTACAGCATAGAAATGGAACAGATTTCTGTATATTAATTTTGTATCCTGAATTAATTTATCAGTTGTAACAGTTTTTTGGTGGAATCTTTTAGTGTTTTCTATGTAAAATATATTGTGATTTGCAAGTAGTGAAGGTTTTACTTCTTTCTTACAGATTTGGATACCTTTTCTTTCTTTTTGTTTCATTGCTGTGGGTAGGACTTCCACTACTATGTTAAGTAAAGGTGGTGAGAGTGGACATCTTTGTCTTATTCCTGATCTTAGGGGGAAAGCTCTTAGTTTTTTACCATTGAATATGATGTTAGCTGTGTAATATGGCCTTTATAGTGTTGAGGTATGTTCCTTCTACACTTACTTTGATTATGGTTTTTACCATGAATAGATAGTTGTACTTTGTCAAATGCTTTTCCCTGCACTGTTGATGATCATATGGTTTCTGTCCTTTCTCTTACTGATATGTTGTATCATGTTGATTGATTTGCAAATATTGAACTATCCATGCATCCTGGGGAAAAAATCTCACTTGATTGTGTTGAATGATTTTTTTCATGTATTGTTGGGTTTAGTTTGCTAATATTTATTGAGGATTTTTGCATATATGCCCCTCAAAGATACTAACCTGTAATTCTGTTTTGTAGTGTCGTATTCTGGTTTTGGTATCAGAGTAATGCTGCTCTCAAAGAATGAATTTGGAGGCCTTCCTTTCTCCTCTGTGTTTTTGGAATAGTGTGAGGAGGATAGGTATTAACGCTACTTTAACTGTTTGGTACAATTCACCTGTGAAGCTATGTGGTCCTGGACATTTTTATTGTTGTTGTTGTTTTGATTGCCAACTCAGTTTCATTCCTGGTAATTCTTCTGTTCAAATTTTCTATTTCTTCCTCATTGAATTTTGGGAGGTTATGTTTCTCAGAATTTATCCTCTTCTTCTAAGTTGTCCAACTTGTTGGAATATAATTTTTCATAATATTCTCTTATAACTTCTCGTATTCCATGCATCAGTAGTTATTTCGCCTCTTTCATTTCTGATTTTGTTTATCTCAGCATGGTCTCTCTCTCTCTCTGTTTCTTTCTTTCTCTCTTTCATGATTCTGGGTAAAGGTTTAACAATTTTGTGGAAATTTTCAAAGAACCAACTCCTGCTCTTATTGATCTGTTCTGTTGATTTTCTTCAAGTGTGTCATTTATTTCTGCTCTAATCTTTATTATTTCTTTATTTTACTGTTTGGAGTTTTGTTTTTTCTGATTTTTTTAGCTCCTTTAGCTATCAGATTAACTTATTTGATTTTTCTTACTTCTTGAAGTAGGCCTGTATTACTGCGATTAACTCAAATCTTCGAAGAGTTTTTCCTGCATCCCAGTGATTTTGGACTGTTGTTTATTTCATTTTCACTTGTCTTCAGGTGTTTTTTTTTTCCTGCTTTATTTCTCGGTTGACCCATTCATTGCTTACTGGCATGTTATTTAACTTTTATATATGTGTGTTCTTTACAGATTATTTTTTGTGGTTGGTTTCTAGTTTCTTGTTGTGTCCTAACATATACTTTGTTTTGGACAGTGTTCCACGTACCCTTGAGAAGAATGTGTATTTCCTTGTTTTAGGATGGAATATTGTGATTTTGACTGTTAGATCCGTATTGTCCAATGTGTCAGTCAAGACACTGCTTGTTGATTTTGTGTTAGGATGATCTATCCATTGATGGAAGTGAAGTGTTAAAGTTCCCTACCATTATTGTATTAATATTGATCATTTTTATGTTTGTTACTATCTGTATTTGTGTGCTTTCAAGTTAGATGCATAGATATTTACAATTATATTACTTGTTGGATTGTTCCCTTTATGATTACATAGTGTCTTTTGTCCTTTGCTACAGCCTTTGTCTTAAAGTCTTTTTTGTCTGATATAAGTATTGCTACCTTGTCATTCTTTTCAGTTCCTTTGGCATTTGGAATGCTCTGTCATCCCTTCACTTTCAATCTGCATATGCCTTTAGTTTTGAAATGAGACTCTTATAGGCAGCATATATATGAGTCTTGCTTTTGTATCCATTTTGTCACCCTATGTATTTTGATTGTAATATATAGTCCATTTATATGCAAAGTAATTATAGATAGGCATATACTTATCCCCATTGTTGTTTCATGGTTGTTTTTGTAGTTCTCTGTTCCTTTATTCTCTTGCCCTTTTTCCTGTGTTTGATGGTTTTTGTGATATACTTGGATTCTTTAATATTTATTTTTTGCAATTTATTACTTGTTTTTTATCTGTGGTTACCATATAATGTCATATGGATATAGCAGTCTATATTAAGTTGATGGTCACTTAAGTTTGAACTCATTCTTAAATTCTCTCCCTTCCTCATTTTAGGTGTATGGTACCATACTTTTCATCACTTTATTTTGTGAATTCCTTGACTGATTTTTATAGATATAATTCATTGTACTGCTTTTGTGCTTTCTATTTTTCTTACTCCTATATATGTTCTTTCCTTTCTGCTCAGAAAGACCCCTTTAACATTTCTTATAGGGCTGGTTTAGTGGTCATTAATTCCTTCATCTTTTGTTTGAGAAACTCTTTATCTTGCCTTCTATTATGCATGAGAGTCTTGATGAATAGAATGTTCTTGGTAATACTTTTCTTTCAGCACTTTCTTTTTTTATTTTTTTAATGTTCACTCGTTTTTTGAGTGAGAGAGAGAGAGAGAGAGAAAGAGTGAGAGCAGGGGAGGACAGAGAGAGAGGGAGACACAGAATCTGAAGCAGGCTCCAGGCTCTGAGCTGTCAGCACAGAGCCTGACACAGAGCTTGAACCCACAAACCATGAGACCATGACCTGAGCCAAAGTTGGAGGCTTAACTGACTGAGCCACCCAGGCACACATCTTTCAGCACTTTTAATATATCAGTGCACTCCCTTCTTGTCTGCCAAGTTTCTGCTGAAAAATTAGCTGATAGCTGTATGGGTTTGCCTTGTATATAACTGTTTTCTTTCCTCTTGGTGCTTTTAAAACTCTTTATCATTACCTTATGCCATTTTAATTATTATGTGTTTTGTGGACCTCCTTGAGTTGATTTTGTTTTGGGTTTACTATGCCTCCTTGTTCTGGATTTCTGTTTCCTTCTCTAGATTCAGGAAGATTTTAGCTATTTTTTCTTACATTTTTTTTGCCCTTTTTTCTCTCTCTCTTCTCCTTCTGGTATCCCTATAATATAAATGTTATGATTGATGGTGGCACTAAATTTCCTTAATCTATTTTCATATTTTATTTTTTATCTCTCCTATTGATTGTTTTCCATTACTTTACTTCAGATCTCTGATCCATTCTTTTGCTTCCTCTAGTTTACTATTTACTGCCTTTCAGTTATCGAGTTCTTCACGGCTAGTTTTTTTCCGTGTCCTTGTTGGGGTTTCACTGAGATCCTCCACTCTTCTCTTAAAGTGAGGCAGTGTCTTTACCACCGTTACTTTACACTCTCTGTGAGGTGCGTTACTTGTCTCCATTTTGTTTAGCTCTCTTGCTGCTGCTTCACTTGGCTCTCTTGCTATTCATTTGGAACATATTCCTTTGTCTCCTCATTTTTCGGACTCTCTGTGTCTGTTTTTATGTGTCAGTAAATTCAACTACATCTCGTATTTCTGAAAGTAGTGGCCTTATATAGAAGAGGTGCTATAGTACCTTGTAGTGCAATATCCTCTGTTCCCCAGAATCTAATGCTTCAGAGGTATCGTCTGTGTGTTGTGTGCCTCCTGGTGCTGTTGCTGAGCGATGTTTGTGTCCATTCCAGTCATCTGTAATGTCTCTCTTTGCCTGTTGTGGGCGGATTTGGGTCCCTATATTGTTAGTGAGCCAGTCGAGGGCTGACATGGACTTGAGTTGAGTTGAGGCATTTTCCAGAGCTGTGGTCCCACACAACTGCAGAACAGTCTCCTGGCATTGTCCCCTGAGAAACTTTTGCTGGTAAGTAGGTTCTATTAGTCAGACTACCCATCTATTCCCGGTGCACTGCTAGGGTTAAAATGGAACTGGTGTGTGTGATTATCTTTAGGGAATTGCTGGCCTCTGTCAGTGCTGCTTTGCACACTGCTATGCTTGTGGGGCTGCTTTGGATGGATTCCTGCTTAGGGCCTGTTGGAGAAGGAGGGTCTACAGGAGTACACAGGGAAGGAGCACACAGTGTTAGAAAAATTGTTCTTGTCATGGTCAGAACCTGTAGGAGTTTTGGAGAACTATTGAGAGTTCATTGGAGGGGGTGGGCCCTCAGGAGAGTTTGAATGGGGCACACTGTTAGCAAGCTAGGTCAAGAATGTTTGTACTGGCTGGTTCCCACAGGTGGGGGAGGGAAATGGTGTCTACCAATTATTTTGTTCTTAGAAAATTGTCTTTAAAAAACTCCTCCTCCAGCACATATTCTGAGATTAGTACATAATTCTTTGTTCCTTGTACCCCAGGCATTTTCAAAGTGCTTCTTCTATGCTGTGTCTCAGTAGGGCTGTTTATTATTCTGTCTCTTTAAGGGTGGAGACTCAGTTTCCTATCATCCTCTGGCTCTCCCAGATCAGAGCCCACAGGTTTTAAATGCCCAGGTGTTAAGCCCCACTGATTGTAAGAACTCAGGAAGATAAACCCCTCTTTTTTTTTGTTTCTTTATTTTTGAGAAAGAGAGTATGAGCAAGGGAGATGCAGAGATGGAGCGGAGGTAGAGGATCTGAATGGCTCCCTGCTGACAGCAGAGAGCCCACTGAGGGGCTCAGACTCACAAGCCATGAGATCATAACCTGAACTGAACTCACACATTTGACTGACTGGGCCACACAGGTGCCCAAAGACCATTTGTTTTTCAAATCCAATTATTATGGGTGTTAGTCTTCCCAGTGCAGGTCTCCCATGCCCGGCATGCCTGCTGGAGGGGTCTGTTCCTCTTCCCTTCCTTGTGCTAGCAGTGTCCTTCCCTCCTGGGGACAGTCTTTTGGGCCATTTCGGTTCCTGACCATGTCTCTGGCCTTCCTACAGTTTCTGGTGTGACGTTCCTCTCTTGGCCAGCTGTGGAAAGTGTTTTCTGCCAGTCTGCTGGTTGTTTTCTGGGTTACTTACACTTATGTGTGTGTTAATCTGTGTGTGTACATGGGACAAGGTGAGATGAAAATCTTCCTACTCTACCATCTTCCCCAGAGGTTGCTGGACACTGTTCTTTGTACCACATCACAGGTGGATAACTAGGCTCTTAGGTTACCTGGAAGGTCAGAGCTGATAATTGAATCTTATATTTATATTTATTTATATTTGTATTATAGAGTCAAACTAGAAATGAATCATTGTCCTATAAATATCTCAGAAGTTTTGAAATGCTTCAAAACTCTTAATGTGTTTTGAAAAATAATGAGCTAACCTTTTATTTGGATTGAACAACAGGATTTCTCAGTATCTTAACAAGTGATTGACTAAGTTTCAAAAAGAATAACCTTGATTATATTAAATCTCATTTACCTAGAAATTGCTTTATTCCAAGTATTCCAGCTTACTTGCTGTGATTCCATGAGCAGATTTAGTTTGGACTTAGTAAAATTAAGATGCAAGAATGTATAAAACAATTTTCTTAATTCAAAATTTTAAGAGAACCAGTAAAGCAAGAAGAAGGGGAAAAAAAGGAAATGTTTTTATATTTACATACTTGCATGCACTGAAGTACAGTAATCTATGGTGGGGGTAAGGGGAGGCAACGAGGTATGTGCAAACATAAAAATTGACTTAAAGGATAACTTTTGTAATATTCTTTATGGTGCCTGGGTTTGAAGAGTTGGAAAAAAGGAAGCATCTCTTTAGAGATATAAAAATTAACATTTGTCTTTGTATAGGTATGCCTGATGTAAGCAGAGTATCTAGGAGATTCTGAATTTGTATTTTCTCTCATTTCACTATCATCTTTTTTAACTTGTAAGAATCAAAACAATAGCCCTATAAACTTTGAAAACGTAAAGGAAACTTGTCTTCATTGAGAAAAGTATTTGAAATCTATTGGGAATAAACTTATAAAGACACTATGCCAGCCCGCAGACCAAAGAACGTTACAACAAATCAGAAAGGATGAGTCGCTCAAAGCCACTCAGATTTAACTACATCAAAGGGCTACTTCTCCCCAAAAGAAGGAATAAGATTGAAATAGGGAAAGTACATCACTATGAGTTGACAAAGTTAAGTTATTTCTAGAAGTGCTCACTCCCCCCCTCCAATATTATTTATTTAGAAATTTAACAAATATATGCTTACTTTTGTAAGTATCTCATGAATTATGATCTTAAATTTGCCTGGCAGTAAAAAGGCTTGGAAATTATAATTGTCTATGTAAGGCAGACAGTATTAGGAGGATGCTGATCACTTCCAAGATCATATATTATGAATAACTGCCAAATTTCAAAGAAAGCAAGAAAAAATATGAACTGAATTATTTTTCTTATTCTGGGAGAAAGCCAGATTCTACACATTTCCAATGTCCTAATATACTCAAGCATCACATAATATTATTTATTGTTATATATATATATAAATAATCTCAGTCATTACACTTTGGAACATAGATGAAGGATGTTTCTGAAAGGTAAATGGCCTCATACTGGTATCAGCCTAGAAAACAACCAAATCCCAGCATTTACAGAATGCGCTAGAGATTTAGAATTAAGTTTCTTTTGACAGAACATAAATATCTATGGAGAAGAGGAAATATATCTGTTCTGCCTATAAAATGCTGTTTCATGGAGGTGTTTTTACATCATGAAATACAACTATATTTGTTTTAGTGGAAATCTTTTGTCATTTGGATTTTCACATCTTCATGTGTATGGTGGTGATGAAGCATGGGCTACACAGTTGTGTTATTCCAGTGATGGTCGTGATATTTACGTGGATGATATATAATTTTATATGATATGTAATTATTATAAAATATTTAAACTTATGATCCTCCTGTTAATTAAACATAAAAAGCTTATCTTTCTCTTTGACAATAGAAAAATAAGTTATATAAGTTTTATGCTCCCCATTAACTGTGGCAAAGTTAAAGTGTATCTGTCAATAGGTTTAGATTCTTAATCAGGTGTAAGTATGTGCATGGAGAGGGTGACAGGAACTTGTAAGCAAATTGAAAAAGTTAACAGAGGTTTCATATTTACAGCCTGCATAGCTGTGCCTTCCTGAGAATGGAGGAAAAGAATAAGTTAATAAAATTCAGCGAGATAAGTATAGGTACCACAATGCACAAAAGGAAAATGTTATGTCAGTACACATGTCTCAAAAGCCAAATCATTGCTCTCTGGTCTGTTTCAGTACCATTTTTATTACAGACTATGTCCCTCCTGGATTTGTAGGCATGCCATCCCTTCTGCTGGTTTCACTTGCTCTATTGTACCCACCTTAATCACAAGGGAAAGCTGTATTTATGTGGTTCCTCACAGTGTTGTCCAGCTCTTCCTATAAAATTCTGCCATGTCACAGCA
This sequence comes from Helogale parvula, assembly GCA_004023845.1. Lineage (NCBI taxonomy): Eukaryota > Metazoa > Chordata > Mammalia > Carnivora > Herpestidae > Helogale > Helogale parvula. Next base: position 61,009 of record PJEM01006930.1, read on the forward strand.
AGCTGCAATGACTGCTTTAACAAACAAACCTTCTTTTTACAGTAAAGAGGAATTACCTATCTTTTTTTGCAACAAAATATTAAGCCTTGTATTCAACAGCTCAATATTCCATTTGTCTTAAAACATTTTCTTCATCTGGCTCTAGGAGGCAGCTCTCTAATTCTTCTCAGTTTTCTTCAGATGCTCCTCCTCCCAAGTCCATGAACATGAGTGCCTCAGGATTCAGACCTTGTGTTCCCCCTCTCTGTCTATACTTATTTCTGGGGGGATGGGAGGAGGGAGGGCTCATCCATCTGATGGCTTTAAATGCCATGTACATGCCAGTGATGCCCAAATTCATGTCCGTAGCACAAGTTTCTCTCAAACCACCAGACTCAACTATGACAACTCAGCACCTGCATTTTGGTCCTTTATATACAATTTATACTTAAAATGTTCTAAACTGAACTGTTTTGTTTTTTCACTGATATCTTTTTCCCCGTCCATCTTCTTTATCTCTATAAATGACATCATGTCCTTCCACATGTGTTCAGGAGAAAAATCCTTGGAGCCATCCTTCACACTCCTCTTTATCTGATATTCCACAAACAATCCATCAGAAGGTCTTCTTAACCTTAGAGAATATGTTTATTTTAATGTTTTCTCACCATTAGTTTTTTTTAACCACCATAGCCCAAGTCATCACTCTCTTACAAATTAATGTAACAAATATCTACTATAATGTTCTAAAGAATCCCATTCAACATTGTTTAATGCAGTGTTTAAATTACTGGACCATGAAGCGACGTTTTTGGTACCATCTCTATTTTCATTGGAATAGAGTATATTTTGGATAACACTGCTATTAAAAATACTGATTTGTTAGAGCTACCTCATCTCTCTTCTTAACTTTTCTTTAAGTAATTTCTCTTTCACAGTTTTCAGTTTAACTAAATTTTGTTCTTAATGCCCCTCCTTCCTGCTATAACTCAGCAATCAAAAATCAGATATTATCGCTGTGTGGACATACAAGACTAGTGGCTACATATACACATCAACCTAGAACCTAAGCACTTCCCTTAGTTAGCTCACCCACCAACAGGCATGATGAAGCTCTTAACATGGTTGAGTCTTTTTATATTTAGTTCATATGATTGCCGTTGCAGCCAGCCTCAGCTCTAAGTATTACTTTAATATGAATAATATTGAAAAATCATATTTGATTTTTTTACCATAAATTTCAAGTAGCCTTATAGCATTCTATTGTCACTAGAAGTCCAATGTGCTATCCATTGCGCCACAGAGCCACCTGCCTTATAGCATTCTAAAAGAAGAAAAGGGTAACTAACTTAATTTACTTTCTTCTAAAGGGAGAAAACAGGAATGTGTATGACTCCAAACAAATTCTTGAAGCAGATGAAACAAATGGTATATTCCACCCTGCCACTCTTATTTTATTGAAATAATGAATATTTCATTATATATTATATAGCATATAATATATTAAATGTATTATTTTATAACAAATATAAATATAAAATAAAAATATAATATATTAAATATAATACATAATGTTGTTGAAGTTGTTTTCTTATAACTAATGTAGTTCTTATAAGACATCTAATACAGTAGATTCTTTACCAGAAATCCTTTTGGATATAGGTGGCATTATTCAATGGAATTTAAGTTTGATTTCTTTGGGGAAAGAAAGAAAACAATGAAAGATCATTGGGAATATAAATATCATTTTTATCATTATTGTAGTCTCTAACTGTTTATTAAAGTAAAGCAATTGAGATTTTGACCAGATGTTTATCTCTCTAATCAGACTCTTATTTTCTGGAATGCAGTGATCATAACTTATTAGTTGCATAGTAGTTGCAACTATTGTATAGCTCAGTGCATGACAGAAGTATAGTCACTCAGTGAAATGCTGCTGAAGGAAATTACGTTAATGGACACTGAGATTCACACTTAAGAATTTACAAAGGAGTAAGAATAGTGTAAAAGAGAAAGCTTCTATAACTGCAACAAAAACAAAACTCATCATCAATATAATGATGTATTTTATCTATATGTTTAGGAAAAATAAAATATTTCATTGTATTTAAAATAAAATGTTACCATTCTTTTAAAAATCACTACATGGTATTTAAATGTCAACTATATTGCTGATAGTTTTTTAAATAAATTACAAATATTTTTATGAGTTATTCTACAGTTTTAGAGACTCATTTAGAAAATATATTTGATCAAAGAATCCAATCCTGGAATAATGATAGATTGGGAGAAATACATTATTATTCATTACATTACATTACATTACATACATTAATGTATAATTAAATACATTATAATTTAAAAGGTCAATTTCTTGACCAAGAATAAGGAAGTCTATCATATTTATAAGAAACCAGAATGACTATTTACAAAGCCAAAGAATATAGCCAAGTAAATTTGACACTAGTGTGATATTTTCTTCCATATTTTAAAATATACATTAGAATGTGATTAAATGGCTTTTTAAATTCTTCTAGTTTGTTGAATTTTACATATGAGAATATTTCTTTTCACTCATCATAGTACTAGAGGGATGCTGCCTTAGAGCTTTAGTCACTCATGGATATAATCCTGAGTCCGAGAGGTCAATGGTTCATAAAAGAGCCTCTATCTAGTCTGGCACAGTTCTGAATATTTGGCAGGATTTATTTAAAATAGGTCCAAGATGGGAATAACAGAGGCATTGCTGGCAGAAACATATATAGGGATGCTTGCCTTCTCTGTTCTTGGCTCTAGCTGGTGCTATTTAGCTATCATTTTATAAAAACAGGAACACAAAGCTCAGTCATGCCTTTGTAAATGGAGAAAAAAGCCAAGCTAAAAATAGGCCATCATTTCATTGAGCTTCAGTCATGCAGTCTTACCTGGTGTGCATTTGTTGTTGACTGGCAGACTTCCCCAAAGTAAATGGTGGAGTTTTCCTGGTGTATCCTTTCATGTGTAGATATCACTCAGCCTATGATGTTTTATTCAATTCTAAGTGCTATGGACCAAAAATTTGCCTTGTAGCAGCACAGTGAATCTCTATCAACCCTGGCTGTGGAACATTTCACTCATGTCTAGGTAAAGGTAGAGTGAAATTTGTTTCCTATCTTACATTTAATATATAATATTATTGAATTTATCTTCTTATGACTAACGTAGTTTTTATGATATTATCTAATACAATGGATTCTTTACCAAAAAGTCTCTTTGGATCTAAGTGCTCAGTGGACATTATTCAATGAAATTTAAGTTTTATTTCTTTGGGGGAAGAAAGAAAAACAATGATAGATCATTGGGAATATAACTATCATTTTTTGCACCTAAACATGTTGAATATATAATCCATTTTGCTTCTAGTAACTAACATATTTTTGGAAGTGAGATTTGCTAGTCACATTTATTACAAGCAATATTTCATATCATTTACAATTTATTTCAATCATATTCTTGTCAAGGGAAAGCACCTGACAAGGGGTACCTGTCAAGGCGTACCTGGGTGCCTCAGTTGGTTAACCATCCAACTCTTGATTTAGGCTCAGGTCATGATCTTGCGGTTCATGAGTTCAAGCCCCACACTGGGCTCCACACTGGTGGTGCAGAGCCTGCTTGGGATTTTCTTTCTCCCTCTCTCTTTCTGCCTCTCCCCTGCTCTCTCTCTCTCAAAATAAATAAACTTTTTTAAAAAGGAGAGGAGTACAATAAATGTAAATTATTTTGATTTAGGTGATTATGTTGCAAGTACAGGATTTTAACATCTACCTAATCATCCAAAATATTCCTAAATGATTAACAACTATTCTATTAATGTAGTGACAGACCAAAAAAAAATTATTCTTACTGTCTCAATTCAGTAAATCTATCATCTTGAAGTAGCCAGTAATGAATATTTCATGTATATTCCTTGAAACATTTCTTTCTACTCAAATAAATATACTTGAAAATACATTTTTACATTTCTCTTAATAAAAACGGATCACCTAATTTGATATAATTAAGAGTTGAATCTTGTTCACATTTGAAAAGTTTTTCCTTTTCAAGTTTGTCCCTGTTTAATTTTTATTTTATTATAATATATTTCAGCCAAAGGAATGGAATTTTTGATCATGAAGAACAAGTTAGGAATTGTTGGATTGTCTTCTCTTCAATTCTCTAGAATGGAAATGCTATCTCATTGATATCTTAATTGGGCTTCATCTTCATTGATTTGCCTAATTATCATTTTACCTGCTCAAAATTTCTACTTGAGTGTCTCACAGACATGGCAATACTAAAATACCCAGAACTGACTTTCTGATATTTATTCCCTAAACTGTTCTTCCTATGAGTTTCTCCATTTCAATTAGTATCAATTCTCTTTCCTTTCCTGTTCCCCAGGGCCAAATTTTTGGAATCACCTTCTACACCTCACACACCACACACTCCCTGAGCAAATGATATCGTCACTACTTAAAAAATATATCCAGTCTGTATTCAGCCTCTTCTCACCTCTAGCACTGCCACTATCTGATTCTCAGCCATCATCTTGTTTTCGACCTAGAATTTAACAGGTGTCACATAGCTGGTCTCCTGCTTCAGCCCTTTCCTTCTGCAATTTATTTTGAAACATGAAATAATTGAGATTCGCTGTTAAAATCTATCCCTCCCTATAGTCTTAGGTAAAACGTGAATCTTTACTTTGGTCTATAAGCTCCTATAGGATCTGGTATGCTTTTCCTTCTCTCCTTTTATTTTCCAGTATTCCTCCCCCAGTTTACTTAGATCTTCTATTTTCTTGGAAGTTCAAAGGATATACCAGAGATACCCCTGCTTTAGGGCTTTCTCCCTGTACTGCCCAACCCTTTCCACTTAGAATGCTCATTCCTCAGTTATCATAGTTTCTTCATTCTGTTGTTGTTGTTATTGTACTATTATTATTATTATTATTATTATTATTTTGATCTTTCCTAAACTTCACCATCAAAGTGAGACCTTATCTGTACATTTTATTTAAAATTGCAAAATACCCTTTGGTATGTCTGGTATGTTCTTGCTCTGTTTTTTCCCCATAGTACTTATCAGCAGCCAGCACATTACATATTTTACTGACTGACTGATATATTCATCTTTCATTCCAACATTTTGTCTTGCATCACATTCCTCCAGGGTTCACATTATTTATCTCTTCATGGCAAACTCATCTTTCTCCATCTAAATTTTTTTCACCTCTCTCTTCTGATAATTATATATTAATATTTACTTTGTTCTTCAGTAAGAATTTATTTGGATATAGGACAAATCCCACATGAATAGGAAACAGTGTTATGTAGTCGAAAAAGCTCAGGATTGGGAGTCAGATAACATGCATTCATCTCTGGTCTTCACCATTCAACAAATTAATTGTGGGATTATAAACTGATACTTTAATCTCTAGGCTAAGTCCAAATATGAGATAATAAGACAACATGATCTCTAAGATCTTTTCCGGTGCTAATACTTTATAGTTTTAAACTGTGTCAGTTAAATAATGTGGTATCAGTTGAGGCTTGGATGCTATGTCATGAAGTACAATGATGTAGACACATCAGCATGACTCCTAAATACTTCACTGATGTGAGGCTTTTAACTAACTACCCACAGAGCTCATCTACCACCCTCTAAAGTATATTTCCTTACCAAGGCCTCCAATATTCTTGCAAATTCTTAATTATTCAGTTTGTTTAACATAGTATCATTAATACAGTTGACAATTTTAATATTCAATAGAGTATTCTGGTTGTCCAGATACCTTGGAATTATATTAGAGAAGCGGAAGGTAGAATTGATATATAGCCCTGGGACTATATAGTGGTAGTTCACTGTTCAACCATCATGATTTATTTGTTTTCTGGTGGAGTCTGGATTGACTATTGTAGGGCAGGAAGTATCATCCCCTAATTTTTAAGTCTTTGAGAGATTGTAATTCCTGCCATTTACCTCCCTGCCTCCCAACGTAATTATTATCCCAAGGTAACCAGCATTGTTTTGCCAAAAGGCAGAAGGTAAAGAGAGTAGTTTCAGAGGTTTTCTCCTGACCTTTCTCCTTACAGTGTCTCTTACCCCACTGCTCAAGGTGTGAATATGAAGGTTCAACCAACAACTACCAAGTATGTTCATAATAATCATGTATTATGGGTGAGGAAACTACCACAGATTAGGTCCATGGACCTAAAAGGTAAACAGTAAGACAAATCTTGATCCCAAGATTTCATCTGTTGTCTTGTCTACAAATTATTTCCTCTTTAATGAATGGTCATGGTGGAACTTTTTTTTTTCTTTGATACAGAGAGAGACAGAGCATGAGAGGGGGAGGGTCAGAGAGAGAAGGAGACACAGAATCAGAAACAGGCTCCAGGCTCTAAGCTAGCTGTCAGCACAGAGCCTGACGCGGGGCTCGAACCCACGAACATGAGATCTGACCTGAGCCGAAGTTGGAAGCTTAGCCAACTGAGCCACCCAGGCGCCCCATGATGGAACTTTTGATCCTTCAATATCAGTTCAGACTTCATGTCCAATAACCATTGAAAGGTTTGGTATTCTGTTCTCCCAGTTTCCCAAATCTATTGATCAAGGTTCTCCAGTTTCCCAAATGTATTAATAGGGGGGGGAGGGGGGGAGGAGAGAGAGAGAGAGAGAGAGAGAGAGAGAGAGAGAGAGAAACTGAATTCAAGGATGCTGGCAAGTCCAAAATCTGCAAGGTAGGCTGGCAAGTGGACAACTCAGAGAAGAGCTAGTGTAGTTCAAGTCCGCTGTCTGCTGGCAGAATTCCCTCTTCTTCCAGGAGATCAGTCTTTTTGTTTCACAGCTTTTGACTGATTCTTTTGGGCTGCAACTAATCCACCCAAATTACAGAGGATAATCTGCTTTATTCAAAGTCTACTGATTTAAATGTTAATCTTATCTAAAAAAACAACTTCACAGAAACATTTAGAATACTGTTGAACCATATATCTGCCTACTGTGGCCTAGCCAAGTGAACACATAGAATTAACCACCTCATCAAGTAAATAGGTCCCATTTGGAAATGATTGGAGAGATTACTCTTGAATACACTTACTGTTAAATTGTAGGGTACTTCCTTATCAAGATATGCTCTCCCATTTAAAGACTTAATGATTTGAGAACTGGCTCAGCCTCCTGGTCATGCATCCTTGATTTCTTTTGATTGCATACTTTTAACAATACAGTTGGCACCGGCACATCTCTCTTGCCTCTAGGAATACCTTGTGCAATTAACCAGTGCTATTGTTGTCTGCAGATCACACATCCATGACAGCCCCACTGATCTTGCTCCTTATTATAATAAATGTACCAATTTTAATTCTTATTTTAAGGACTAGCACCTGGATTCTGTAACTTTTAGAACCTACCATGTAGTCAGAGATCCTGTTGTAATCTCCTACTATTAACCCTGGCATGCAAATATAGCCATCACTGAGTTTCCGAATTATGTGGGTGTCATCCTACCATATCATCCCTTATTGCGTTAGTAAACAGATTTTCCTTCAGAATTTCTGCAGAACATAGCTGGTTGATTTTACCATATTAGCCTCCTCTCAACCTTTTGGCATTTTTTTCTCTCCTACTTAATATTCTATTTCTAGACTTGTTCATTTATTTAGTGCAGGACATCAGTTTTCCCAATCTTTAAAGAGATATCCTATGAGTATGTTAACATTTTCTCTCCTGGTCCTTCCCAAGGACCATATCAAGGAATTCTAAGATGTCAGAATTTTTCATTCATCATTTTAATAACATTCTCCCACTGTCTTCTTGCTTCTATCACTTCAGGTAAGTCAGCCATCAGTCTTATATTTTCCCTGTAAAAGTATCTTTTCTTTTTCTTTTTCCTGGCTATTTTTAATTTGTTGTTTATAATGTTTTTCAATCTTCTTAAACCTTCCTTCAGATTTTAACATGATTATAATATGGATAATATGGAAAGTTTTTCTTTATACTAATTTTAATTTTAATTTGTGGAAGATTCTTTTGTATTTATTTTTTAATTTTTTTTAATGTTTATTTTTGAGAGAGAGAGATGCAGACAGAGTGTGAGGGGGGAGGGACAGAGAGAGGAGACACAGAATCCAAAGCAGGCTTCAGTCTCTAAGCTGTCAGCACAGAGCCCACCACAGGGCTCAAACTCACCTACCGCGAGATCATGACGTGAGCCCAAGTTGGACTCTTACCCAACTGAGCCACCCAGGCTCCCCTCTTTTGAATTATTTAATATCTGTTTTTTTGGATAATGGCTTATTCTAATTTTTCAATTATCTTCAATATTTTAAATACTTTAATATGGTTATTTTATAGATTATTAATTACATTATCTGAAGTTCTTGAAATTCTAATCTTGCTATTTTTACTGTCTGATGACTCTCATAATATCTAAAATATCTAAAATCCCAGTTTTTTCTTTATTAGACTGATATATCCCTTTGGACACCAACTTCTTCTTAACTTCTTAAGATTTTTATTTCACTCATTGTTTTGATTCCCAGGGAGCTCTGTATTATTGCTAGCTCAACTAAATTTTTAAAAAATAAGCATGTATGTCTTATCCAAAATTTTGTCATGTTTTGACATGGGAGATTTTTGAAATAGGAAGATTTTAATTTTAGGGAGCCTTTTATAACTTCTCAGAATAGTTTTGCAAGTTGTTCTTTCTTAACTCATCAACATTTTTTAATATATTTCCATTGCAATACATATTGGTCTATTCTATTTAAAAGCTACACTGTTTTTTACTTTTAATGTACTTTGTTACACTATATCCACTACTTAGGCAGTCTTCATTTATTATTTTCCTATAGCAAACATTACTGCAATAAATGCCATTAATATATATTTATGGATTAGAACTTATTTTTTCTTTATAGAATCTCTAAAAATAGGTTTTCTGGATTAGAGAGAGTAGGCATTTTAAATTTAACATACTAAATGATTAAATGGATATTATTTTATTAGGCTTTTCTTGGTTTCAGCTTTAGGATTCTATAAATGTTTCCTTCCAGAAACAGTGTATCAGTATAGTCATAGACACAGAGAAAAACATATTATGGAATACAGAGCATGAATCATGCATGCTGTTTTATACAAAGGAAGAAAATGGAGAGGGAGGAGGAGGAAAATTCCAGCAATTTTAGTACAATGAAGTTTTATAAAATATTGAATTTGTCAATTAAATCTTAGACATTACACAAAAGCATTAGAAAAGAAAGAATGAATAGGAAAAATTGGACTTCATCAAAATAAAAAACTACATGAACCAAAGGATCACACTAGCACAAATGTGACATGACATATTATAGAATTGCAAAAATATTTGCAAATCATTTATCTGATAGGGATTGGGCATCCAAAATATACGAGGAAGATTTACAACTTAATAACAAAAAGACAAACAACCCACTTAACAAATAAGCAAAGGATTGAGTAAAAATTTCTCCAAAGAAGATGCACAAGTGCCAACAGGGATATGGAAAGACAATTAGTCATCAGAGAAACACTAATGGAAACCCTCAATAAATGCTACTCCATATTTCCTAGAATGGCTATAATAATAATTTTAAGAAGTGAATAATAATAGATATTGATATGAGAGTGTAGAAATTTGAGCTCTTGTGCATTGCTAATGGAAATACATAATGGTGCAGCCATTGTGGAAACACATTGGTGGTTTCTCAGGTAGCTCAGCATAAAATAAACGTATTCTACTCTGTAGTTGTATACCTAAAAGAGTTTAAACCAGGTGTTCGAATAAGTACTTACACAGGCATGTAGATAGCAGCACTATTCACAAATAGCAAAAAACTAGAAAGAACTCCAATTCTCTATCATTGGAGAAATAGAGAAACAAAATGTGGTGTATTTATACAATGGAATATTACTCAGTCATAAAGAAGAATGAACCAATGACACATGCCTTATTACTTTTAAAAATACTATGCTAAGTGAAATAAGCCCCAAAAAAGCCATGTATTATATAACTGCATGCATATAAAATAGGCAGAATATTTAAATCCATAAAGAGAGAAAGCAGGAGGGAGGAAGGAAGGAGGAACCTAGGTGAGTATGAAAAACAATGAAATCAAAATCTGGTGCTTTGAGAATATCAATAGAATTGATAACATCTGGGCCGATGGGTCAAGAAAACAATAGGCAAGACACAAATTACCAATCTCAAATAGGGGAGATAACATTACAGATTCTATAGATATTAAAATTATAAGAAGATATTGAGAACAACTTCATGCCAATAAATTTGTCAACTGACATGAAATCAGTAAATCCCCAAAAGGATGTAAACTAGTAACAGTCATTCCAAAAGAAATAATCTGTTCAGCTTAATCTCTATCATATAATTTATTTGCTTTTAAAAACCTTACCACAAGGAAAACTCTAGGTACATATGGTTTCTATAACAACTTTTAAGGAAACTAGAAAAGGGAGAATAATTCCCATGTTATTGTGTGAGACCAATATTACCATGATATCAAAACCGGATAATGATATCACAAGAAAATATTTTTTGAAATGTTAGCAAATTGAACTCAACATTATATAAGAAGAATACTATAACACGATTAAGTGCAATTTATCCCAGAAATGAAACTTTGAAGCCCAAAAGTAAACCTATATGGCAAGACACATTTACAAATTACAAAAGCAAAACTATATGATCATGTTAATTTATGTAGAAAAATTTGTAAAAAAATAACCCAAAGTCCATTTCTGATTTAAAAACAAAACAAAACATCAAAAATCGTTAGGCAAATAAGAGTGGAGAACTTCCTTCTTTGCCAAATGTCTTCTGTAAACAAACGAGCAAACAAAGAAAACCTATAACTAACATCATGCTTAATGGTGCGACAATAACATTCCCACTAGGAAACAAATCTGGGATTTCTGTTCCTACCACTGCTATTTAATATTGTACTGGCTGACTGTCAATGCTATCAGGCACGAAAATGAATTTTAAGATATCCATCTTGAAAAGAAAGAAATCTATTTATTCTTGTGCAAAATGATCATTAAAATCTGTTAGAAATATATAAAAGGTTACTAGAATTAATAAGTGAGTATAGCAAAATTGTAGAAATAAATATATAAAATCCATTATTTCTTTATACTTTAGCAACAATGAAAGATTCAAATTAAAAGTAATTACATTTATAAGAGTACAAAAATATATGGAGTATTTAGGACTCCAATATGACAAAAGTTATGAAAGACAATGCTGAAAATTATAAAAATATTGCTGAAGGAAATTCAAGACCTAAATAAATAGTGAGATATACATATTTATGGATGGGAGGACACAGTAACTAAGATATAAATTCTCATGAGAATGACCCACAGATTCAATTGCAATTTCACTCTAAAAGTGAATCTAAAATTAATACAGAGAAGTGGAGTACACATACACACAAACAACTTTGAAAATTAAAAAAACAAAGATGGAAAACTAGTATTACCCCTGCTTTAAAGATTTAATGTAAAGCTGTAGTATTTAAGATAGTGTGATGCTGGTACAAAGATAAGGGGCGCCTGGGTGGCTCAGGTGGTTAAGTGTCCGACTTTGGCTCAGGTCATGATCTCAAGTTCATGGGTTCCAGCCTCACAATGGGCTCTATGCTGACAGCTAGCTCAGAGCCTGGAGCCTGCTTCAGATTCTGTATCTCCCTCTCTCTCTCTGACCCTCCCCTGCTTGCGCTTGCGCTCGCGCTCGCGCTCGCTCGCTCTCTCTCTCTCTCTCTCTCTCTCTCTCAAAAATAAATAAAAACAAAAACATTAAAAACACAAGAAAACAAAGATAGATGATAGGTAGATAGATATAAATGGATAAATGGAACAGAATCATATCATGCATATATGATCAACTGAATTTGAGCAAAGGAATAAAGGCAATTTGATGGAGAAATGAGTCTTAAAATATATTGCTGAAATAACTGGTTTATGCAATTGAAAATATAAGAAAAAAAAGATACTTGATATATGCCTGGCATTATATTCAGTTAATATATTTCAAAATAAACCTTATACCTAAATGGAAAACCTAAAGTTATATGAGTAAAATAAAAGCATATATGAAATATTCATAGCAAAAAAAACCCTAATAACAGTCCATGTCTATCAATTGATAAATAGGTAAATGAACTATTATTTATGTACACAGTACAACGCTAGTCAGTAATAAAAATAATGAACTATTGATACAATCCACATCATGGATCTATTTCTCAAGTTAATTATGCTTATTGAAAGAAGCAAGACAAAAGAATGCATATTGTATGATTCTATTAAATCACTGTCTAAGAAATGTAAAATAATCTATAGGGACAAAAACAAATCAGAAATTGCCTAGAAATGGGGTGAAGTATGATTCTAGGGAAGGATTATAGAGGTTCATGCGGAGACTTTGGGGGTAATGGATATGTTCATTATCTTAATTGTGGTGATATTTTTATGGTTAGTTTACCTGTCAATACTTAACAAGTTTCATACTTTAAATATGTAGAATTTATGCAGATTAAATCTCCATAAACTGTTAAAAATTGGACCAAATTTAGTGTTTGGACTCTACCAGGTTTTGAACTTAAATTTTGGTATGTAAAGAAAGATAATGGGGCACCTGGGTAGCTCAGACGGTTAAGCGTCTGGCTTCGGCTCAGGTCATGATCTCACAGTTCGTGGGTTCCAGCCCTGGGTCTGGCTCTGTGCTAACAGCCAGAGCCTGTAGCCTGCTTCAGATTTTGAGTCTCCCTCTCGTTCTGACCCTCCCCTGCTCATGCTGTCTCTCTGTGTCTCTCAAAAATAAATTAAAAAAAAAAAAAAAGAAAGAAAAAAAGTTAAAAAAAAAGAAAGATAATGAGACTGATTACAGGGTAGAGAATGGCACATGTAAATACTTGAATATTGTTTACCAAATTGGGTCATCTAAGGCATATTGTGTTTTAACTCTTAGTATTTCTAAATAGTTTATTTGTGAGAAAGAATATAGGTATCAGATGTGCTATAGATTTTGGTTTATGTAGTATAGATTGATCAGTTTGGAGAAAATAGGAGTTTGGTGCATGTGTGGATAGTTGGATGGATGGGTAAATCCATAGCTGCATATAGGAATGGGAGAGATATGTTATAAGCTAGATAAATGAATCAATAAATGCACATTTTAGTCTAACCTTGAAGTTTACATTTTTGGGTGTTTATGTAATTCAGGTTAACCTGAATACTTTTTCAAATTCTTTTGTCATGCCAGCAGAAAAAAAAATCACCATATGGATGATTCTTAAGCACAGGGGAGTCTCATTTGCAACTGATAACCCACAAGAGAAATGGAAATGTGATTAAGCTAACCATGTACAACACTATTCCTTTTTTATCTTTTTACACATTACCTTCCTGAAAAAAGAATTTTTTAAATGATGCTATTACTTTAATAGCTTCTATTTGCATTCTGAATTTTCATTGTGCCAGTTATCCAATTCAACTTATATGATGAAATTTGTGGGCCTCATGGCTATTTTAATGTGATGCCTTTTATAATGTAATTGAGAGACGTCTCCGATGAATAAAATAAATGGTTTCAGAGGGTTCTTAAGCCCTCAGCAGACATCAGCTAAAATGTTAAGAGTGCCTCCAAACCCCACTGGTGTTATATTTTCTAACCATGAAAGAAATGTCATTATTGTAAATTCCCAGCTTTTGTCTGAAAATCTTGTACTAGATCCCTTGAGCACCAGTTCAGTTAATTAATTCAAACAATTTCCTCTCTAATCTCTAAAACATTTTCATATTTAAGACAATAAATGAGGTACTTAAGGGGCTCACTCATTGTTGGTCATTAATATGCCAGGGATTTAGAAAAATTACCCTTCGTTTCCAGTGACATGAATAATGCCTTTTTTTTTTTTTCCAATGGTTCTGACCTGGACAAGGTTAAAAGCATGGTTTCTCCACAACTGAATTTAAGATAATCCTATTTCCCACTTGCTTTGGTTTTAACACATATATCCAGATCCTCTTCCTTTTCTTTCAGCAGTAAATTTAATACAGAGTGGATAGGTTATACCAATTTAAAGATTAAATTAGTTAATAATAACTTTGAAATTAGTGATTAGTTTAGAAGAAGAATAATTGCAATTTCCTTGAACCAGTACATAAGGTTAATGTAGATGAGAATGTGATGGCTCCAGGAACTTTGACACTAATTGGCGATTGTGTTACATGTTAAGATAAGGAGTCAGCATGAGCAAATTCTCATGAGATTTGCAGGAAGACAAAGCTATTTGTTCAGAAACCTTCTTTTCTCCATTTGAACGATTGGTTTAATTTCATAAAAGGTTGGAATGTGACCTTCAGGATAAAATTTCATAGCATTTCATGCCATTGACTCTGGATTATCAAACTGAAACAAAGCATAGAAAACAACTTTTTCTGTAAGATACAATCAGCTGTATATTTGTCAGTATGTGAGTCTAATTGTTCAATTTTCTAAATTGACTATCTCTCCCAGGGGAAAGTGTCAGATGAAAAGAACACCAGGCTTGTAATTGTTTATAGTGCTTTGTGTTTATATAGCTCTTACCCCCAAAACCTTCTAAATAATTTTAGAAGCATTATAAATTTAATTTCTTACTGTAAACACACACAGAGATGCACACACATTCCTATAAGTGTGATTAAGTGTGATTTTGACAAGTTGGAGAAGACTCTAGATGTTTGAAGGTAAGGTAGCAGAATTATGCAGAGCAAATTGACCATAAGATAATTCAGGCAGAAAAGAGCGAATTTCTATAAAGTCTAATGCAGGGATCAGTCTTGTTTCTGGTGATCAACTGAAAGCAACAATGTTTCAACTCAAACACAAGGACCTTATTGTATTTTTATTTGTAATTTTTTATTTTATTTTTAAAGTTTACTTATTTATTTAGGGAGAAAGAAAGAGAAAGAGAGAGTGCATATGCAAGCAGGGGAGGGGAAGAGAGAGGGAGAGAAACTCCCAAGCAAGTCTCTGACCTGTTAGTACTGAGCCTGAAATGGGGCTCGATCTATTGAACCATGAAATCATGACCTGAGCCGAAATCAGGATTTGGATGCTTAACCAACTGAGCCGCCCAGGCACCCCTCATATGTAAATTTTTTAAAGATTTATTCATTTATGTTAGGCACAGATCAGTGTTTTCTTAATAAAACTGTTAAAATATGACATCAAAAGTGTATAATTTATTTCTGTATATGAAACATTCATTCACCAATATATCATCTTTATAATAACATTTTCATAGTGAAAAGCATGTTTAGGCAAAGCAGTGATATAGGTGGATGCTACAAATATATTATTTAATCTGTTGCTGATTACATAATTGAGCTATTTTATTTAACAATATTATAAGTCACACCTTTTAAAAAATTATTTGAAGCATTAAGAAGGAAATTTTTTTCTTTATTCTTCTTGGTCTTTAGCTAGTATAATAATCAAATTAGCATAGGCACAGTAACAGAAGAAAAACAAATTTAATTATATTCATATGCGGCCCCAAAGAATATGAGATCCCCAGGCATTGAAGGTCTATATGCAATTCTTTCTTTCTTTTCCTTTCTTTCTTTCTTTCTCTCTTTCTTTCTTTCTTTCTTTTTTTCTTTCTTCTTCCTTTCTTCCTTCCTTCCTTCCTTCCTTCTTTCCTTCTTTCCTTCCTTATGTGCTATTCTGAGCTAGGAAAACGGCAGTAGGGAGACTTCAAAGGGGCGGATGACAATTCTCAAGAAGACTAGAAGAACAAAGGTTTGGCAAGCAAATGTTCCTCTAATGATGCAAAGATAATATGAAACAAAAAGGAATTTGATCTCCCTGTCCCCACCCTAGTTTATCGCCCCTAGCCCATATTCTTTGTATTTACCTCTGTTGACTGTTTTCTTCCTGGGTCAGGTCCTCCATCTAAATTTGTTGTTGTTGTTGTTTATTTATTTATTTGAGAGAGACATAGACAGCAGTGCAGGGGATTTACAGAGAGGGGAGGAGAGAGAGAATCCCAAGCAGGTTTCATACTGTCAATGCAGAGCCTGATGTGGGGCTAAACCCACAAACCATGAGACCATGACCTCAGCTGAAACCAAGAGTTGGACTCTTAACCAACTGAGCCACCCGGGTGCCCCCCCTCTATCTAAATTCTTGTAAGCAGTTAATGGAGAGTTAAAGGTGTCACTTCTGGGTTCTGACTGCCTTCAGCACAAAATATCCTGCATGATTGGGCACATGGGTGGCTCACTTGTTTGACTGGGGACTTTGGCTCAAGTCATGATATCACAGTTCCTGAATTTGAGCCCTGCATCAGGCTTGCTGCTATCAGCATGGAGCCTGCTTAAGATCCTCTGTCCTTTTTTCTCTCTTCTCTCCTGCACTCCCTCTGTCTCTCTCTCCCTCTCTCTCTCAAAAAAAAAATAATAATAATAAATGAGTATTCCACATGCCAAAATGATACTTTTTGGGGAAGACTTGTTATGAATCCTTTGACATTGCTTACCCTCACCATGTATAATTTGTTTTTTTATAACTTTCAGAGCTTAGACCAATGCAAGGATATCATTCATATTTTCCATTTTCAACAGGTTTTTACATTTAAAATTATTATTTTGTAGGGATTCTTTTAGTCACTAAAAATGAGATCAGGGCTAAAACAGTTTTAATATTAAAAACTAGAAATGTTTTACCAGTAACTGAAATAAATTGAATATATACAAAGTAAAACATGCTTAAAGGATATCTACTTACAAGAAATCTTTAAGAGAATCTACTCAAAAGAATCTACTTAAAGAAAATATTTGAAAACCTTTAAAAATAATGTACCTAATTATTCTCTGGTCAAGTAAGTCCAGCTATTTAAATAAATAGTTTCTTAAATATTATTCAATGTAAGTCCAGGTATTTAAAATAAGTATTTTCTAAAATATTATTCAAATAGGTTTAGCAGAAAAAAGTTGGACTTAAGATGGATGAGCGCTGAAGTCAGTGTTTATGAAAGCTTAAAATGTTTTTGTGTTGATTTAGAGAAAACAGACCACATCTGAATAATAAGGTGCCTTTTGGTAGTTGTGTTACCCACTCTGAGTAACCTATAATTTTTCATAGTATTTCTGCTTCTTCCTCCTCAGTTCAGAGACTGTTTTATTCTAAAAATGACACTAAAAAAGAACAATGGGATGTTCAGAGAGACTAACAACTTTGAAGATAAAAGATAAATAAAAATATGGTATACGGGAATACTTTCTAAAGGTTTTATTGATAGGGGAGATAATCGACATTTATTTGAACATATTTGAATATACCATTCTTCAATAAAAAATTAATAGTTATTAGACTAATGTCCTTAAATGTTCAGTTTATATCTTTTAGTAATTCTGTGTATAATTCTTATTACTTTTAATTTCAAGTTTATTTTTAGTGCCACTTGTTTAAAATATACAAATGTATAAGGAAAACATAAATAACCCTGCTACTGCCTCCCTTACCATCCTAATCACCACTTTTTAAGTGATTTTAACTTAATATAACAGAGTAGGTTGAGTAAATATATTTTATTCAACCATTGTCTTGTTTTATGTTTTAATAGATTTTTAGGATTTAAGCTGTTTGCTCAAAATATAAGCTGGTTTCTAATATTTATAGATCATTCCAGAATCATTCTCAATAAAACTGTAATAATTCACAGTATCCCTAGCAATGGAGGAAAATATTTCTTTCTCCCATTTTCCTGAGTTTTTAACACTAGTATATGGTTTAAAACATGTTTTGTTTGTGTGGAGGTTTTTTTTTGTTTGTTTGTTTTATTATGTTTTGTTTTACCCTTTGTACGAAAATAATGTTCTTTTATTGTTGGATTTATCTGCTTTTAAAAAAACCCTAGTGAGGTATTTTTTTCTTAAAATTATTCATAAATATTATATTTCTAAGATATATATATTTTTTTCAGTGTGCTTTAGAGAAACAGAACCAATAGGATATATTAAGAGGGAGGGAGAGATTTATTTTAAGGAATTGGCTCATGTGATTATGGAAACAGACAAATCAGAAATTTGTAAGGCAGGCTGGCTGGTTGGAAATTGAGTTAAGAGTTGAATTTGTAGCATTGACTCTGAAATCCATAGGGCAGGCCAGCAGGCTGAACTCAGACAGGATTTCTATGCCATAGTCTTGAAGCATAATCTCTTCTTCTCTGGCAAATTTCAGGTTTTTTTTGCTTTTAAGGACTTTAATTTGTTGGGTGAGTAATCTGTTTTACTTAAATTGATTGTAAATTCTATTCATACCTACAGAACACCTCCACAGTAACATCTAGCAT
The DNA here is from genome assembly GCA_004023845.1 of Helogale parvula. NCBI lineage: Eukaryota > Metazoa > Chordata > Mammalia > Carnivora > Herpestidae > Helogale > Helogale parvula. The sequence goes on from PJEM01006930.1 coordinate 79,389, forward strand.
AGTGTTTGTTTGACAAGACAAGTGGGCAGCATAACCTATAGCCACGTTGATACATAAAATTAACCATTGTATTTGCAATGTCTCTAATTCACTCATTCTGACTACTGACTGAATCTTTCAGTTTATTATTCATGAATTTTTGTGCATTTAGGTTATTGCTTGGTTTTTGCTATTGTGCATAGTGTTTCTGTAGATACTCTGGTACTTATATTCTTTAACAAGCATTTCAGTTTTAGTTAGGTAAATAGTATACTTCTAAAATGAATAAGGAGTTAGAGCTCGCCTTATAACATGTCAAGACCGGTTATGAACCTAGTATATCTAACACAGTTTGGTAAGGCAAAGGGATAGATAAACTGATCCACAAAATAGAAATGAGAGCCTATGCATATATGATATTTAAGTGACATGTCTGACAAGTTGGGAATATAAGGACTTTTCAATAAATGGAAATAGATAAAATAGCCATATGAAGAAATTTGAAATGAATTTCAACTTTATGTTGTAAGGAAAACCACACTAATTAAACTTAGAAGATTAGTTACAAATGGGAATAGACCATCTAATACAAAATTGAAAAAATACTAACAACATGTAAAATACCCTTTTCAAATTAGTGACAAGAGCACAAACAACTCAAAAGTATCATGAGTAAGAGATTTAATCCAAAGAAGACATATAAAGCAATGCTAAACATTATTGTGAGTCATGAGTATTAGGGCAAAAGTCTCAAAATCACACACACATAAATCCTGTAATCATTAAATTACTCAGTGTTATAATGTAATATTTTATTGCCTCATAAATTTGTAGAAATTTACTATATATTAGGGATGCTGTTCTTTGCCTGCTATATGTGTACATATTTCTAGTGTATTATTTGTCTTTTTAAAAATTGTTTCTTGGGGCACCTGGGTGTCTCAGTCAGTTAAGCATCCAACTTTGACTCAGGTCATGATCTCACAGTTTGTCAGTTCATGCCCTGCATTGGACTCGCTGCCATCAGTACAGCACCCACTTTGGATCCTCACTTCCACTCTGTCTCTTCTTTCCTTCTAATCACTCTCTCTTTTTCTCTAAAATAAATAACCATTAAAAAATTTAAAAATTGTTTCTTATATTTTATGCTTTTAGTATCCAGTATAATTGAGCTTTTGTATTTAATCTAGTCAACATGTCTACATTTTTCTCTGCAACCTAATATTATACAACTAATATCCTAGTTATTATAACAAAGAAATATCCCTCAAAAACACCATGATAATATCTTATTAAGTAATGAATTTTTGAAAATCCATTCAGTAATATCTGGCAAAAATGTTCAGGATGACAATTTTCTCAGTATTCAATATTCACTCTATGTTCTTTGTAAGTGAAGACATGCAGAGCATAGTAGATGAAGATAAGCTCCATTCTCATTAAGTTTTTAGAAAACGTCATTGGACAGATGACGTAATTACCAAGTGCAAGGCACTATTTTAACTACAGCTTTTTTTTTTCATTTAGGCTTTATCATTTAAAAATACTCTGACTCACCTAATGGATCAGTTGGAAATTCCCAGTACACCCCAGATATTATCCAAACTGAATCTCTTCGAGATAGAAATAAAATGTCCTAAAAGTTTTATTATAGCAATATTAAAAAATGCATTGCCCTCCACAGGATTTCTGAAAATTCCCAAGAGGCATATGTTCCTATAATTATGTATGGCTCATAAATCCTGCTTCTGCTAAAGTAGTTCAGTTTAGTAATCATATACCATTACATTTGGGCTGTTTTTGTTCTCCAACACATGTGCTCAACTATAAAACTTTGCCCTTTAATTTCTTTTTACACACACACACACAGGCACGCACACTTCCTACTTAAATAAAATGTATACACAGTGACTCCAGTGAATGTCAGGAGACAAGGAGAGATGCAGAGTGTATCTCAATTTAAAATTCCATAGTCTGATCATTACCTCCTATTTCCAACTCATTTCCTCTAAATAGTCCAACCTAATCCTTAAAGCCTTCTGGACCTTCTTCAATCCTTAGATCCTTTCTAGTCTTCACTGACTGTGACCTGCTGTTTTCACTGTCTATACCCTGCTTCGTACTCTTACTTTTCTTCTTACCTATCTTACACCACAAGGAAAATCATAATCACCTCCTTACAGAAAGCTCTCAAATTCTTTCTAGATTCATAGTAATGACAATGTTAACTCACAGTCCTGGTTAAACCTAAAATTCTACTCTCCGTATGTACTTAGCACAGGTGAATATAGCTCAGAAAAACACGTGGACTGCTTTCATATTGAATTCAAATCAAAACTTCACTAGAGTCCTTAAGTTGCTGGCAGTGAGACTGCATTGAATTTGGACACTCACATTTTCACTTTCTAGTTAATTATTTCATAATTTATTCTCTTTTGTCAAACCTCAGAACTCCCTCTCTCATTGTCACATCAAACTGGTGACATTACTGCTTATTTCACTGAGAAAATCTCTCACTACAACATGTATCTGCTTTCAGTCCATTTACCCTCTTTAATTATGCTTTCTCACAACTAAGGTCAACTACTTTACCTATACAGTACATCCCAGAGCTTCTTACTTATTCAAATAGTTTGCTCCAAAAAACTTTTACTTCTTCCTGCATTATTCATATATATGACTCTGTTGGATTATTTCTCTAAAGCATATAAAATGCTGTTATTTTCCTACCTTAAACTTTGTGGAAATATTTTCAGTTATGACCAATATGGAATAACTGGAATCATACTTAAGTTCTTTTTGTTGTTAATTATAAAAAATCATCATAATAGAGAAATAATTATTTATGGAATTTGGACATTTGGCAAGTCTACAATCAGTGGAGCAAAGGAAGAAGAACAGTGATTCCATATAAGAATTTAGGCTTTCTTCTGGAGAGCATTTTTCCAAATTATTATGAAACAGGAAATAAAAGTATAGCAGATATTTTAAGTTATAATTGTCTTTCTGAATAGAGAAAACACAGATTGGAGGCCAGAGTCACTTTGATGCTTTTGACTTTTTCTATGGAGAGGATTCATTGAAAGGAAATTTGCAGAAGAATAACCCCATAAATCCATGTAATATTTTCATAGCTTATTGGCTGGCTCCTATTCTTGTATATATAAGGTACAATTCTAAGAGATGAACATAAAACAGCCACTATGTGTTTGGAATACCTACCAGAGATTTCAGAATTTGCACAAGGCTGGGAAAGCATCAAAATTCACACACATCTAGAGTGGAGAAAAACTGTTTTCAAATGCACATGGAACATTTTGCAAAACAGACCATATGCTGGCCATAAACATAGTTTTTGAGAATTCTCTAAGAATTGAATTTATACAGGGTACGTTCTCTGACCGGGGTGGAATATAATTAGAACTCAGTTACAGAATATGTTCTCAAAAATGATTTTAAATTAAGCAATATTTTCCTACATGATCCATTTTGAAGAAGAAATTGGAGTAGCTATTAGAAAACACTGATCAATAAATGAACAATAATGAAAATAGAACATGTTAGAACTGTATGATACAGTTGACAGAGTGCTAAGTGGAAATTTATAGTATTAAATGTGTATATCAAAGAAGTAAATTTTTAAATGAATATCTAAGTTTTCAATTCAGAGTGCTAAAATAATAAAAGAAATTAAACATAAAAATAAATAGAAAACAAAAAATAGAGCTTTTCTTTTCCCATTCACATTGAAAAGCTTGGGAGCCCTAAAAGGGTGTTGATGGCAGGAACGATTGATAAATAAATAAATAAATAAATAAATAACTGACACTCTCTATACATGTGGTGGAGAGGAAAGGAGGGGGAGGTCAAGAAGAGGGATGAGAAAAAGTAGGGAGAGGAGAATAAGGAGGAGAAAGCACAGAGGCGAAAGGGAGACTAGAGTCAAAGAGAAGAGAAAGAAGAAAGGAGAGAGGTGGAAGGACTACTTCAAGAAATAAGTCAACATACACATGGTGGAGAGTCCCAAATATCACTACGAGTAGGGAGTATAACCAAAGCACAACAAGAGAGACCAAGGGACACCATTAAATGAATACTTCTTGAACGGACAGGCCCTGGAAAGTCAATGAGCCTCCTTTAATATAGCAGTACTCACAGATGCAGAGCCCATAACAAGCTTTTAAAACTGGCAAGGGACAGAAAGGTAGCCAAAATGATGAAACAGAAGAAATCTCCTCTAAAGAAATTCCAGGAAGAAGTCACAGCTACAGAATTCATCAAAACAGATAAAAGCAACATAACTGAGAAAGAATTTAGAACAAATGTCATTAAATTAATAGCTGGGCTTGAAAAAGGCATGGAAGACGTCAGAGAAGTTATTGCTAAAAAGAATATGGATCTTTAAAATGGTTGTGGTGAATTTAAAAATGTTATAAATAAGGTGCATAATAAAATGAAGGCAGCCACTGTGTGGATTGAAGAGGCAGAGAGGAGAAAAGATGAATTAGAAGACACAATTATAGAAAAAAAGGAAGCTGAGAAAAAGAGAGAGAAATTGATCCAAGAGCACAAAAGTAGAATTAGAGAACTGAGTGATACAATCAAATGGAACAATATCTGTACCGTAGGAATTCCTGAAGAAAAAGAACGAAAGAAAGGGGCTGAAGGAGTACGTGAACAAATTATAGCTGAGGATTTCCCCAATCTGGGGAAGGAAAAAGAGATTTGAAAACCAAGAACCACAGAGAATGCCCCTCAGACGTAACTTGAATCAATCTTCTGCACAGCATATCATAGTGAAACTGACAAAATATAAGGATAAAGAGAGAATTCTGAAAGTAGCTAGGGATAAAAGAGCCCTAACATACAAAGAGAAACCTTTCAGAGTAATTGCAGACCTATCTACTGAAACTTGGCAGGCCAGAAAGGAATGCCAGGAAATCTTCTCCAAAGAGGACATCCAGATGGCCTACAGGCACATGAAATGATGCTCAGCATCAGTCATCATCAGTGAAATACAAATCAAAACCACACTGTGATACCACCTCACACCAGTTAGAGTGGCTAAAATGAACAAATCAGGAGAGTATAGATGCTGGTGAGAACGGGCACCCTCCTACACTGTTGGTGAGAATGTAAACTGGTGCAGCCACTCTGGAAAACAGTATGGAGGGTTCTCAAAAAATTAACAATAGAACTCCCCTATGACCCAGCAATAGCACTGCTAGGGATTTACCCAAGGGATACAGAAGTGCTGGTGCATAGGAGCACTTGTACCCCAATGTTCATAGCAGCACTGTCAACAATAGCCAAATAATGGAAAGAGCCTAAATGTCCATCAACTGATGAATGGATCAAGAAGATGTGGTTGATATATATAATGAAATACTACATAGCAATGAGAAAGAATGAAATCTGGCCATTTGTAGCAACGTGGTAGGAACCCTAGGGTGTCATGCTAAGTGAATTAAGTCAAGCAGAGAAGCACAGATACCATATGTTTTCACTCATAAGTGGAACAAGAGAAACCTAACAGAGGACCACGAGGGAAGGGAATCAGGAAAATATAGTTGGGGAGGGAGAGTGTGGAAAACCATGAGAGACTCTTGAATACTGAGGACAAACTGAGGGATGATGGGAGAGGGGAAAAGGGAAGGGTGGTGATAGACATGAAGGAGGGCACTTGTGGGAATGAGCACTGGGTGTTACGTGGGGACCAACTTGACAGTAAACTATAAACGAAAATAAAGCAAAACAGGAACAACAAATATAGGAATGAATCCATTTAAAATAAAACAGTTATCAACAAAGCTAAATTTGTTCTTTGAAAAGTTATCAAAGTTGATATATTCATAACATCCAATATTAGGAAAAAAAGGAAAACATAAATTGTAAATAGTGAAACTTTAGATGAGATAGAAAAAATCATTGGAAAAATATTTTAACTGGACTGGCACACAAACAAATAGAAAATATAAATAATTATATACTAAAACAATTAATCCATAATTATAAACCTCACAAAAAGGATATTCTAGGTACAATGACTTCAGTATAGAATCCATTCAAGTATTAAAGGATAAATTTATAAATTTTTTCACAGAGTTTTTCAGGGTATACAAAAAAAATAACAATTGTGAGATAAGGATGAATGAATACCAAAACATTAGGCATTTAAAGAAAGGGAAATAAAGTTATATACCTCCCATGAGTCTTGAGACAAATATCATTAACAAACTGTTTACAAACATAATAAAGCAAGTTATAAAAGGATAATAAACATGATCAAGTTATATTTATTCTAGTAACAAAAATTATTTTACATTTCAAATATTATTTAATGTGATTCTCTAAGAGAAAAAATGAAAAGTATGATTTTCTTCACACATGCATACAATTTTGTCTCAATGATTTTGTATATGGAAAATCCAAAGAATCAAAATCACTTAGAATAAGAAAATTTTGCAACATTTCTTGACATAATGTTAATATTTTTCAATATATTTCTGTAAAGTAGCAACTAAAAATAGTGAATCTTAAAAATATAAATGTGCAAAAGATTAAATATATGTAATATCTAGCAATGTGTATAATAAAAGGTATGAAAACATTCACATTGACAATTATAAAACATTACCATGAGAGATGAATGATTATCTAAACAAAAAGAAGAATCTACCATGTATTTTTTAAAAAGTCAGTATATTAAGGTTTCTACCTAAATAGCTCCATTGATTCTATGTAATAACCATTAAATTTTGTCTGGTGTGTGTGTGTGTGTGTGCGTGTGTGTGTGTGAGACAGAGAGAGAGAGAGAGAGAGGGAGAGGGAGACCTGGCTTTATATTTCATATGGAAATATAAAAGACCTAGAATAGTCAATGTAACATTGTAGTAGAAAAGTAAAGACATTATTATACTGGCTGATACGGACAATTATTATAAGTTGTAATCATTAAGGCAGTATATATTGACACAGGTATAAATACAATTCAGATAAAATGGGGAAGTAGAGCAGAATGATGTACAGAGAAACAAATCCACACATAAACATTATCCCCTGATTTATGACTGCAATCCAGTGCAAAAGTTGATCCTTTCCCAGAATTAGTCCTGGAACAATTTTGTATCTCCTACTTTGACAAACAAAAACCAATTTGATCTGGTACATAGATCCAGCTCTAAGAGGTAAGACCAAAAATATATATATATAACAAAGTTTTAATTGAATATGCGAAAGAATATTTATGTCTTTGATGTAGACAAAGATTTCCTAAGACACAAAGTCAATAACAAAAGAAATATGATAAATTAGCCTTCGATAAAATTAAGCACAACTGTTTATCAAAAGTCACCATTAAGGAAGTTAAGATAATGTAAATTACAGGCTGGGAAAAGATGTTAGCAGATAGCAGTACATATATCTAATAAAGATCTCATATCCAAGACACATGAAAAACTCTAATGAAATTTATGAATACAGCCCACTTCTTTAAAAATAGATGAAGTGGGACACCTAGGTACCTTAGTCAGTTAAGCGTTTTACTCTTGGTTTTGGCTCAGTTCGTGATCTCATGGTTTGTGGGTTCAAGCCCCACACTGGACTCTGTGATGAGACGTGTGGAGCCTGCTTGGAGTTCTCTATCTCACTTTCTCTCCCTGCTCGTCCCCTGCTCATGCTCTCTCATTCTCAAAATAAATAAGCATTAAACAAATAAATAAAAATAGATGAAGATGAATAGGCATTTTGAAAATGTGGATTTCAAAATGGACAATAAATAAACAAAAAAAGTTCTGTATCATTAGTTGTGTGAGAAATGCAGCTAGAATGGCTGAATGGATTAATCTGAAGTCTGACATTACCAAATGTTGATGAAGAGTGGACCAGATGGAATATTCTTACATTGTTAGTGGGAATGTAAATTGCTGCAACCACTTTGGAAAACTGTCTGTAAGTATCCATTGAAGCTAACATATCCCCTAACACCTATAAGTATATTCCAAAATATATTTACAAAAAATAGTATTAATGTCCACAAAAAGATATGTTCATAGCAGTTTTACTAATAGCAATTTCAAATTAGAAACAACTCAAGCATCCGTCAGTAGTGGAATGGGTGAATAATTTCTGTACAGTAATAACATGAACAATACATATTGTATGTTACACAGTGAAATTGAATGAACCTTTTCACAAAAGTATGTTTGAATTGATATAAAATATTTTATATACCTGTTATTAATTTTCATATTCCTGTCATTTCTTTCTGTGCTTTAAATTATAGTTTCTTGCCATGTTTCTTAGGCTCAGCCCCTTGCATTCCCTCCTGAGATGTGTTTTGAACTTTGACTTATTCCAAATCTGACATATAGAAGAATTCAGCTCTCTAAATTCTCAAACTCATATCCAGGTCCTCACTTTCTTATCCATATCCATGGAGATTCTCAAGAGAAAAAGAATCCCTTAGTTAAATATTTGCCTTCCTTAAAGAAAAGCTGCCTTTCTGTTACATAACCATAGCTTAATTCAGTTTCAAAATATACATACATATATTTTCCCCCTACCTCCACCATTCTTGATAACTACTGGGTTATGTGAATGTCTTCTTACAGGACTGTTTCCCTTATTTTTATTCCTGGAAACTCTTGGAAAAAATCTCTGTAGGTTTTGCAATGGAACGTATAATCAGGGTATTGCTGAATGTAAATATTTGTTATGTAGAATATATAAGTCAGGAAATATGCTGGACTTAGAAGACCAATAAGGTACTAATTATCTTTTATTGGTCTGAGGTAAAGAATATCTGGATTGTCGTATAAGTAATGAGAACAGAAAGAAAAGGAGTAAGAGGTGCTACTAAGGAATAGGTGAATTCAAATGATTGTTTTTGTAGAGGAACATTTTCCTTTGTTGAAAGAAAGAAATTAATAAGAGTCAAGATGGGAGCATTGGGAAAGAATGAAACCATTCCTGCTATTTTAAAATCATTCCTTCTCTAAAGATATAACCTTTAAGTCATAAGTTATAAAGATAGCATGTTAATGCCTGATGCCATATCAAAGACATCTTTTCAGGCATATCCAGAGTACATTTTCATAAAACATCAATTTAGGTCCTGTCAGTTTGATCTGCTCTTGAGAGATTTCATCAGTCACATTGTGTTAAATCACATGACTACAGAAAATGATTGATAACATACAGATAGAACACATCCAAATATGTAAGTTTCATTAGAAAATTTAAAAGTGACCTGTGAGCATTTCATATAGGCTTCAAATACCAAGTCCTAATTTAGCATGACTTTATTCTACAAACAGGTTTTAACTCAGAGAGTTAAATAAGTAAAACATAGCACATTAAAGGGTCAAATTACAAAGACAATTTTTTTCTCTCAAAAAAAGGTAAAGCCCTACAGAATTTTCTTGTAACAAAGCACCAAAGTACAGAATATTCAAAATTTTAATGATTTAAAAATAGCACCTTATTTCAAATGATTATACATGTATTACCAGATCCAGAGTGTTCACCAAACTCAGTGTCAGTGAAGGAGAAGTCATACTGCATGAGGCTTTGGTAAGACTATTCTTATGAAATTCAAATTATTGTTACTTCATATAAAATCTGTGAAAACTACCTCCTAATTCTTTACCTATTTACTCACTCTTCTGTTTTCATTATCTTTTGAGATGTCATAGGGTATATTACCTGAAAGAAATATACTGAAACTTACTTAAGACAAAGAAGACTTAGTTTAAGAGTATCAAGCCTATTAAAATCATATTTGGATTTCACAGGAACTAGAAATCCATACAAAAAGTCTCTCGGTCTCCGTCTCTTTTCTGAGGCTGCTCCATCCTTGTTTCAGTAGACCCCCCCCCATCTTTAAGGTACAAGTCTTTAGTCTTCCATAGATTTTTTTACACACCTTGTTTGGGTTGTTGTGAGGTAGACTCAGAACTATATAATTTTATGGGTCCAGTGCTCCTCATAATTTGACAGATTCAAGTTTTGTCCTTAAACCCCATTCCTTAGCAAGAAAAGAAAATCCAATTGGTGTACTTTTGTACAAAGGTATATAACTCCAGAGCAAGGTTTCTAAGAAATAGTTGAGTTGGTGCAAATGATGGTCATTTTTAATGCCCAGGACCCAGATATGTTTGACCTTGGAAGAGTTATGAAAGGTCTAATTTTGACCTAATTTTTCTGCACCCAAAAATCTATTATGTCAACTTTACTTATCACACCATTCTTCCTCTTTGTAATTCCTTTCTTGAGTGTTTGTTAGGAGAGAATTGATTTTTTGATTCATGACTTCTAATCATTATCAACAATTGTTGAACATTCTTTCAATTAGCAAATTAATTACACATTGGACTTGTAATTATGGTTTACTATTCCCACAATCATAGTTATATTTTGCCTAATGGCATCTCTCAAATATTCCTGTGGAAAAGTGTGGTGTAGTGGGGTGCCTTTTTACAGTGCAGGTTTCAGAACTACTTTTTACTTAACCAGTGTTATCATTTTATTTCTTAATTATTTGGGGCACAAATCTGATCAGCTAGATAAGAAATCAACCCCAAAGAAAATATTATGTTATATAAAAAGTGACTGGCATATGAGTTTCCAGTATTAATAATATTTGTGTTTCAAAATCTATCACTTACCTTCTATTTATACTTAATTTCATCATTCATTTAACAATTGTGCACTAATTTTTGACTTTGCAGTATTATTGGCAGGTTAGCCTTATTTGGGACGATATAATGAGGTGTAAATGATTCTATTAAAATAAATTATAGATATTTCATTATAAGATGCTAGACCCTGATGAGGAGTTAAAATAGCCAGACAGAGAAGGGATGAGCAAATGGGAGGTTTTATAATGGAAACATCATTATTAAAATACCTGCAAAAGAACCAGTATCTGGATCCATGAAACACAGAGAGCCCTGATGAAAGAGCAAATAAAATTTTCATGTAATATTGTCCCCTTTTCCTTTACTTTTCCCTCTTTATTTTGCTTAAGAAAAGAAGAGCCAGAAACACCAGCTTTTGAGTGATGAAAGGAGAAAAAAAGTGGAAGCCCACCTATTCATTTCCTCAGCACCTAACAACAGGGAGTCAGATTATTTGGTCAAAGGAGGGACACGTGGAAGTGAATGAGAGGTTTTCATATTTAATTTAAGTAACAATGAATTACAGTACCCACCTTTGATTCATCTCCTCTCCATGCTCCTTCTTTTTTCTTTTACTATTTTAGTAGTATTTCAGATCATGTTTGAATGTACACAAACTAAGCTTCCCCACTTGTAAAATGCAAATAGCACCATGAAGAATTTTGCTTTTCTATGCTTTTCTATGACCGACCTGCTTCAACTGGTCCCTTACATATGCTGTTTTTCAAAATTCTGATATATGAACTTTGAGCCCTTGAGTAAGAAAGAATCTTACACATTAGGGAGACCAGTTCTGATGATCTAAACATAAATATACAACAAGGAAGGAGGTGCCTGGATGGCTCAGTCAGTTAAGCATACAACTCCTGATTTCGGCTCAGGTCATGATCTCATAAGGTCATGAGTTCAAGCACTGAATCATGCTCTGCATGAGCAACATACAGACTTTTTAGAATTCTCTCTCTCTCCTTTCTCTGCCCCCCCCTGCCACTCGTATGTGCTCATTCTCTGTCTCTCTGTCTCTCTGTCTCTGTCTCTCTCTCTCTTACTCTCTCTCCCCCAAAGTAAGTAAATAAATAAACATAGGAAGGAAGGAAGGATGGACGGATGGATGGATGGATTATAGGAAAAGGGCAATCATTCCCAGAGTACAAAAATAAGTCTCTGGTGTACTTGGAACACTCTTCATGATCTTACCCTTGACTATACATGGTTCCTTAGGAAAATGCTCCAGGAAAATGAAGAAAGAAAAGTGGACACAAATCATCTCCTATGAAAAGTATCAGGTCAGAAAAAACAGAGTTTATATATCCAAACAGATTTATTCATCTAAGAAAAGTCCCTAGTATGGAGAAGGAAACTTTATGACAATATGAACTGTAACCTTGAAGTCAACATTAGAGGAAACAAGTTAAAACAATTATCCTATAAACTTATCAAACCAAAATTTGAATCTGAAAATACATCTGTTTCACAGAAACATTAGATTATTTCTGTTTTACTTTCAGAGCACGTTGTTTTTGCACTACATATATGAAATGTAACCATATAAAACACTTAGTTTTAAGTATTTTATCAAAATAATGTTTATGAGTTATAAGGAAGCCAAAAAATAAAAAATGTGTTAAATTAACAATCAAGTTTCTCTTTGCCTCTGGAAGACTAAAGAAATGCTTGGTTTATTTTTCATTAGTACAACATTGGAAACTATGTTTAATATCCAGGTTGTATTGAGTTTTATTGAGAGATAGTGTTGATAAAATATGATATCTATTTTTTATCTGACTTGTTAAGTTGTTTAACGACATTTGCTTTGAGTCAGTCTTTTTTTCCCCCCAAGATCTAAGAGCCTTTGTCCAAAGTGCCTGATTTTATTAAAATCTCTTTATTTTTTCTTCTTGTTTTTGTTGTTGTTGTCTTTTGCTTGTTTGTTTGTTTGTTTTTGGTAGTTGTTTCTAATAAGTTATTCTAACTGAACTATTCACTATCGTGTCAATAGTTTGTAATGTTTGAGCCAGGCATTATAAATCATGCCCATTCAAAATGACATTAGAGAAACTATTAAGACAGTACTTTTATGTAAGCTTACAACACCAGTTATATATAGAAACACATGTATTGTAGTTTTCCAACTTGAAAAAGACACCTGGCTGGCTCAACTGGTAAAGTGTGCGACTGACTCTTGATCTGAGGATCATGAGTTTGAACTCTCATTGAGTGTAGAGATTACGAAAAAGAAGAAAGGAAGGAAGGAAGGAAGGGAGGAAGAGAAAGGAAAAAAGAGAAAGAAAGAAAAGAAAGAAAAAGACCTGAAGAGATTCATTATTTATGAGAGTTATCACATTTATTGTTAGAGAATGTTAATATTTTGTGTGTTTAAAAGATAATGTGTTTTATATATTTTTTTATTACACTTAATAAGTGGCTGTGTTGGAAACCATGATACAAACAAATTGGATTTTCAGCTTCCGAATTTATCAGCCCACAAACACAACTACTGGGACTGGAGATTCTTTTACCCCACTGTTAACCAACATCAGTGTGTTTATCATGGTTGAGACTTTAATATATACCTATGTCCATTGTTGTCTCTTAAGTACATGGGGAGATTATACTTGTTTGTTTTTTTGTTTATGTGGGATCACATAATCAGTTCTGGCCAGTGAAATGTATGTATAAACAAAGTATGCCCTTCTGGGACCAAGTGTTTAATGCTAATACAAGAGCCTCCAGCAGCCACAGAGGCTGCATATTTTAGATGGTACAGTGTCAAGATAACAAAACGATTTTATCCCCTATATCTGGACTACTACGTATAGCAGAGGTCACATTGATTCAAGAAAGACATATTATGTGAGCAAAAAATAAATCTGTGTTGGGTTAAGCTACTGGGATTTGGGAGTTATTTGTTAATGGAATTCTCTAGTCTAAGCTAATAGATACGTGTTTGCATATATTAGCATCATTTAAGCATTTAATAAATAGCAGTATAACTATTGCCTCTCCAATTGGCCATTAAAAATGATTCTAATTTTTCCACAAAAATCCAAATACTTTGTTTAGATGTCTATTTCTCTTTTGTTCCATATTTTGTAAAACTATTCTCATAACAATTACTAAGAGACTAGCCTCTTTATTCAATGTTATTATGAATTTATCTTTCAGGATCTTCTGAGTCTTGTTTTTTGCTTGCTTTTATAACAAGTGGAGAAGAAGGGTTCACTGGCACTTTTTTCTTTAAAGAATGTTAGCAACTTCTTAGCTTGCAAGTATATATTATACACCCAGAACTTTATCTTATAAATTTCTTTCAGTGTTTAACCTTTTTAAAAGAGTCACCGAGCCTTAATGTGTTACATGGGTAGCCTTACTATGAACAGTCAGACCATCTAGAACATCTAGATTCTTAATCCTATCCCTCTTCAATATTAACTACTTTTTTTGAAGAGTTTTCCTTTTTTCAAGTTTCCTTTTTTTTCCCCCTGAAACCCCACGCACCATAGGCTCCAATCTTGTTCATTTCCTTACATGTACCTGATTTTTAGGCTTAGCCATCTGCTTCTGCATATTTTATATGTATGTATATATATTAGTAGTGATAAAACTATGTGTATGCATATATCTGTGTATACATCTATACATACTTTTAGTTCTTTATGCTGTTATCTAACAGTAATATATTTTGTCAGATGTACACTTACTGATATTTCAAAACAATGTTTCTTAGAAAATAAATTATTCCAGGTCATAATTTTTTGAGAAAATTTTAGATAAACCATGATAGCAACAAATCTATTTGTTAATCGATAAAATGATGCAAATTACTTATCTCTTTTTGTGATCCATGTATATTTTTCAACAGCACCTTTCAGCTATAAGAAAAATTTTGCATTCCTCGTCTTCCAGGACTGTAGGCTTACTTAAGTTAGAAATGACAACTGTTTGAAATACTTCTTACATCCAAGTAAACACAAAAGGAAGAACATTACACATTCATAATGATTAAGTAATACTTCCCTGATAACATGTATTTACGTTTCTCCAAGGACTCCTTAAATTTGACACTTCATCATAAAACAAAACAATACATGTGTAAAGCAAGCTCTGTGTTTGAATAAAAGCAATATATTTGGAAAGCTGTGTTAAAGTTGTTTATAAAGTAAAGTGGTTCTATGACATAGTTTCTATTCTTAGAAAATGCACTAAAGTGGCAATAGAAAAGAATAGAATAGATGGCAGTTAAGGAGTTTTGTTGAAAACAAGATTATAGTTTAAATTTAATATCATATATCAAATTAAAATGATTAATTATTTTATTCCTATCATATTTTATTTAAGGAAAATATCTTAACTGAGAATAAGAGCATTAATTAAAACAACTGATAAAAGACTGTGAAAATTTTATTGAGTCAAGTTAAAATGAAGTTGTATCTAAAATTGTGCCTGAATCTGAATTTATTTCCTGGCTGAAAATGGTCTAGTCATCCAGTGTCAAAGCATTTTAGAACTTAAAGTGAAAACAGAGATTATCTGTATAAACCCTTCACTAATGCATTAAGGAGAAAGAGTGAACTACTCATGCTATACAACTGTGGACTCACTTTTAACCTTTTGAAAGTTTAGTATGGCTTTTATTGTTTCTTGTTTTTTTTTTTTGTTATTTATTAGTCATCCTTAGGTTTTTTTTTTCCTTTTGATTCTGTAATAGTTTTGAGAAAATTGGTGTTTTGTTTCTTAGGCAAGACATAACATGTAGGCGTACAATTAAATTTATTTTATATTCTAATGCAATTTTAATAGTATTATCTATACAATGGGTAGAAGACCTACTGGTTGCTTTTCTTTTGTCCTAAGCACAGAAAATGTTTGATTAGTAGAGAGTTGGTGTCTGGGCTCTGTGGCCAAAGAATCTACTGATTAGAGGTTTCAGGAAAGCCTCTCTACCCTCAACACTGCTTTGGTACTTCATTTCTTGAAAGCATACACTCTGGAGGAAGCTGGGCAACGGTACAGGTACTTTCCTGGAGGTGTTTAGGAAGTGGTTTTCCTAAAGCTGCCTAGATATTTTACTTTACAGTGAAACTTGAATAGTTGGCATGAGCTGTGTAATAAGAACATTGTTTTTCATACTATTCCAAATATTCTGCATTTACCAATTTCATATTTTTCATTTTGGACTTTTGTTTTTTACTTAATTCAAGTAGGTAGTTTATGGCTTAACATATTATGAAAATCACTAACTTTAGGCACTTGTTTGGTCTTTATACTATATGTAAGGTTTAAGGTAAATCTGACCAAAGTCATCTGACCAAAATCTTTGTGGTAATGAGAAATGTTGTTGCTTTTTAGTTGTTCAAGGGCAAGAGAGTATGGGAAATATGGTGGGTGTTTTAAGATTAGAAGTGATATAATGTGTGGGGAATATTTAACTTTCTGGGACTTATGTTCAGCAATTTGTCATTATAAGAGCTTGCTTGTCAGCTTGTTCCTTGTGATTTCATATGTGCTATATAAGGGTTCTAGAAATTTCCAATAGCCAGCATTAATTCAGAATTCCTACAACCAGTGCAAGAAATGCAAATAAGATTCATGTTTTAGGGAAAGCAGGATTAACACAATTTTATTGAGTCTATTATCCTGTGAATGTTAATGGGAGAAATGCTGAGAAGTGAACCTTGAGGCACAAAAGGAAAAAGAGGAAAGGATATAGGGCTAGGTTTTAGGAATTTATAAATGAATGTACCACTATGAAAGCTGCTGGCTCCATTATATTTGTGAGTAAATCAGTGGTGCTTGACCATATCAAGTTCCTTCAGCTGGCATGATTATTCACTGGGAATAAAGCGGGAGTCAAAATGTTACTAAGTTTTCCTGGCCTACTTATTCCCACTCAGTAATGTGTGGAGGCTGCTTCAACATGCATCTAGGATTATCATCATTTAAAATTAAAGGGAAAAAGAAAACATCAAATACATTAAATTAAAATATTATTTTGTAATAGTCGTTGGGAAAGGATTATGGCTGGACAAAGTAGTTATCTGCCTAGAGAATCTGGTAAAACTTCACAGTCATCCAAAGTCTTTTCTCTCACTTATTGCCCACATCTAAGCAATCCTTAGACCCAGGTAATTCTCTTTTCTTAAATATCCATTCAGATTTTCACTCACCTCTAACTACATTTTCAAGACTGTTGACCTAATTTCCTAGTGCTGCAGTTCCTTATCAACTCGTGCTTTCACACTTCTCACTGCCTTTAATCATCTTTTCTCCACACATTCTCTGTATTACCTCTAAAATGCAGTGTTTCTCATTGACATCCAGTAGAGATTCTTCCTCACAAAGATCTGTAATTTTCAAATGTAGTATCTATGAGAGTCACCTAAGGATTTTATAGTCTGGCTTAAACTGAAGACTCAAAGCTATGTGTTGTAAAAACAAAGTCACATTTAGGTTTGGCTTTAATGTACAGATAGGCTAAGCTTGGTAGAAAAGGCAAGATATTCTGGGCATTACGCACATTCTGTGAAAGGAAAGAGTTTATTTGTTTTAATTAGAATTTTCATAGATCTATAACAGATTTCCTACCTCTACCCATAATTAGCAAACATCTAATAAAGCATAATATAAATACATATATTTGTGTATACATACGTACATTTGTATGTATTTTTAAAATTGAATAGATTTAAACTTTTAACTTACATAAAAAGACTACACCTGGGATATCTTGCAACTCGTTATATTTTTCAAAAGGCTTGTTACCTGAACCACATTTAACCTTATTTTAAAATGCTAACCTCAAAGCAATATTAACTGGACTTCCTCTTTGATGTGACTATTACCTGACTGGATTCTCTGCATGAACAATTATAAAAGTGGACAAATTATAACTTAGGAAATACGGTTTTCAGATTTTGGTCAACAGGCAGCACAGGATGGTGTTGCCTAATAAAAACAAAACAAAGCAAATGCTGGGCGTTAGTTGTCCATGGTGTCTCACGCGTTATCAACAAAGGTATTAACAGCCTTTGGCTCAATCCTCCTTTTCAGGTATACTTGTATAATAAATAGCCTTCCTCTTTTCTGGGCAAAAAATTGGGCAAGTTTGCTTACAAACCCCATATAAGAAGATCAAGGTTTGAGGGCGCCTGGGTGGCTCAGTCAGTTAGGCATCTGACTTAACCTTAGGTCATGATCTCATGGTCCATGAGTTCAAACCCCATGTCCGGCTTGCTGCTGTCAGCCTGTCAGCACAGAGCCCACTTCAGACCCTCTGCCCACCTCTCACTGCCCCTCCCCTGCTTCCACTCTCTCTGAAATAAATAAATATTAAGAAAATAGATTGGGGTTGCAAGGCTCATAGTTCTTCAGTTCTAACACAAACTCACTTCATGTGTAAGGACCACCTTGGCCCACCTCTGGTTGTACAATTAGTCTGCAGGATAAAAGACACTCACATGAACATTAAAATCATTATGCCTGAGGCAATACCATGAGCAATAGTCTTTTGTCTCTGACTGAGGGGACTAGTCTCTTCTGCCAGCACCCATGAAACTATGGCAAGTTAATTGATTAGCTTGCAAGTAGAATGAATCCTAGACTGATCACAGTTTTTGACATGAAGTCGGAGAATTGTTCTGGTTTTCTAGAGGGCTGTCCATGTAGCAGGATTCTCACACAGAGAATTGTGACACCAAGGCTTTTCTTTCCAGGAAGCAACTTTATTCATGCCAGCACCACTCATTTCGGTTTGAGCCCCGAACGCCATGTGTCATAGATTTTTATACATATTCTATTTCTTTGTCTCCCATATGTGATAACACAAATATGCAGTCTGTGTAAGTGGTCTCATGTTACAGGGTTGTGAGAGATGTTGTCACATATGTGCACATAGAGCCGGTTTGCCTTGAGGTTCTTTTTTTTTTTTTCCTCTCTCTCCTTAGGGAGGGGACCTTACCACATCCAAACTGTGATAAAAGAAAGGCAAGTTCAGAACATGATGGTTTTATCGTGAGAAAAAGATATTTGAGTTTGAGGCTTTTGAATCTGCTGGGGTTTGTGAAATAGAGTATGAGAGAAAGAGAGAGGATATTTCTTTTTTAAAAAGTTCCAGAAATTTTATAGAGATACCCTGAGTCTCCCATCATGTACTAACCTACTCATGCTCAGGTCAAGGCTCCAAGAGGCTAGAGAACAACTTATGACTTAAACAACATTTGTCACAGAGAGAACAACTATTGGAAAACTTTAACCTGGACAAATACTAGAGCTCACCTGAGGTTGTGAGACATTTGATCCTCAACTAATAAGAGTAGAGACGTCTTGGACATGGCGAGAAGTTTGAATATGCCCCAGAAAGGTTAATACCTTGAGAAAAGGACTAATCCAGTCCTAGGAAAAAGACTACTCTAGATCCATCCTGACTATACGTAAGTCATTATTTTTGTTTAAAACATTAGAAGATGTAACATATTTCAGTCACGTAATAGCTTACACCCATGAAAATTAAATCCAGGAAATCTTTTTTCAGTGATTTTTTTCCATTTTGAGAGATTATGTATCACATTGCTTCCTGAACAGACTAACAATGAAGAGAACATGGGAAGATATATAAATTTTAGTAATAAGACATGTCATATAATAAAATACAGGGACAAATATTGATTTTTAACACCCTCAATCTCAGCACAGATATTGAGCATAAAAAAAAAAAAACAAGTCCATGTTAATCTCTCAAAACTCATCCCGAAGGTGTTGTCAATTTTCCTTCTCTGGATGCTAGTTTTCTACTGCTTACATTCCGAAGATACGCACTTAACAACTGTTTCATTTTAAAGCTAATCATATATTTCATTTAACATCTCTGGGTTTCTGTTCTAATGGTAATCAAAATTTCAGTTATAGCTTTAATAATTTTAGACTTCAGCCACAGGAATAGAGGTAATCTAGAGATACCAGGATGTTTCTTATATCCCTGAAGTCATCCATATAGAAAATTATTTACTAAATTCATGCATTGAGGTAAATAAGCAATGAATATTACAGGGTGCTTGCGAGGCTGGACAAAGAGATAATTAATAGGGCATCAACATTCAAATTAAATGTGGATTATGTAAAAGCCACAATAAATTATAGTTAGGCTGAAGTTAAAGATTAAGAATCAAGAGAAACAGAGAAACACATAATAGGTCAGAGGATAATTTCCTTGAATAAATGTTTTTATATTCTTATTTTTTATGAAGATCAGTTGTAAGGTTAAAAATTGTGTTTTGAGTAAAAATGATTCTACCACCATGAAAAATTTGTTGGCATTATCTTTTAAAGTTGAATATCCCTATATGATGATTAAAAATTCTACTACTGGATAAATACACTATGAAAATGTACACATGAATAGGAGATGTATATAAAAATGTTCTTAACATCAGCAACATTTTTAAGAGAAAATATATAATTTTTGTCTACTGAAAATGAGTTGTAGATTCCTGCATCAGTATGAATGAATATAAAATTGAACCCTAAATAAACAAATCATAGAGGAATAGTTTTGAATATCTTAATTCAAACAAAATGTCAAATAAGGCTCAGCTGTTTAAGGTTTAGGGAAACAAACAAATGAAATAATACTGTAAGGAGACTCAAGGGAATAGTTACCACAAGCTGTGTTTTCCTCCTGAGGTTTGGGAAAGGGATGTGACTGAAGAAGGAAACATGGAAGACCATAAAAAATGGTTTCTTTCATTTAATCTGGATGCCTGTTGAGTATGTGTTGTTTTTTTCTGGTGTTTGTTAGAATGGATTTCAATGGGCAATAGAGTATTGTATTTGAGAGCATGATATCAGTTTCTAAAAGACTTAGATAAAATACTGGCTGTAGTATATAATAGCTTCTAACTTACATCTAATTACTTAAAATCTTTCTGCCTCCGTTTCCTCACTGGTCTGTCAATTGTGAATACTTCACAGAGTTTTTGAGAGAATGAAATAATGAAATATTATAGATATTGTTCCTAAAACAAGGCATAATGAAATAACTCTTTGATAGCGAACATAACTTTTGATAATTATTAGGAAGTTATAATTCTAAATGTCTCTTCTGGAGACTGCATTTGAAGTTATTTGGAGTGTTTTTCCTTGTTTTAATTTAAAATCTTTCTCAAATTACACATATCTTCTAATATATTAACAGAATCTTTCCCTATCAAAATGTTTATTTTCACCAGCATAATTAGTATATTTAGAATGTATTATATATAATTTAAACTTCTGTTATAATAGTCTAACAGAATAACAATTTTAATGTATTAAAAGGTGTTTCATGAAACAGCAAGTATTACAATCTCAAATTTTAAAACAGTTTTGAAAAAAATGCATTAATTTCTTTAACAAATATCTACTTATTTTAAAAAAGTTGTTATAGGAACATTTTTTTAAAATAGTTTATTGTCAAATTGGTTTCCATACAACACCCAGGGCTCTTCCCCACAAGTGCCCTCCTCCATCACCACCACCTCTTTTCCCCCCTCCCCCTTCCCCTTCAACCCTCAGTTCCTTTTCAGAATTCAATAGTCTCTCAGGTTTTGCTTCCCTCTCTCTCCCCAACTCTCTTTCCCTCTTCACCTTCCCCTGGTCCTCCATTAGGTTTCTTCTATTCTCCTGTTACCCCTATGAATGCACACATATGGTATCTGTCCTTCTCCGCCTGACTTATTTTGAATCACCAAAAAAGTAGAACATTTTATATGAACATTTGTATGTCTACTTGTATGATTTTAAGATATATTTAATAATTTACTTTAATTTTTTAAAATTTTTAATGCTTTTTATTTATTTTTGAGAAACAGAGAGAGACAGTGTGAGCAGGGGAGGGTCAGAGAGAGAGGGAGATACATAATCTGAAGCAGGCTCCAGGCTCTGAGCTAGCTGTCAGCACAGAGTCTGACGCGGGACTCAAACCCACGAACCTTGAGATCATGACCTGAGGCGAAGCTGGATGCTTAACTGACTGAGCCACCCAGGTGCCCCTAATTTATTTTAATTTTTGAGAAATAAAATATAACTGATAAAAATGTGGTTGCTTTTATATTCATCCAAATACGCTTGTCCCTCTCAAGAGGCAACCAATACCGTTAATTTGGTGACGAGCCATCATAGCATTATTATGTGTAATATACATATATAGTATATGTAAGTACATACACTAAAATATCACATGGTTGTGTGGTATCTGATAAGTTATATAATTTTACCAACTGCAAATATCTCTTTGCAACCCATTTTTCAGTTAATGATATTTTTAAAAAACTATTCTCACAGATGCATCAATTTTTGCTGCAATATAGTATACCATGTTTTATTTAAAGAATTTTTTCTAAAAGATATTTAATAATTTTAAGTTATCTTATAAAATTTGTCAATGTTCCTGTACTTTTTCATAAATTCAAACAATTCCAAAATAAATATTAAGCACATCTATTTATAAAGTTGTGTCAAAGTTTGATGTAGAATAAAGTGATTTTACCTCACAAAAGAAAATTACATTCCAGTTATAAACATGAGAAGTATTTTTTCTTTAAAATTAGCAATGAATACATTTAGATAGAGAGGTTTTTATGTTAGCTCGAATGCAGTCTTCTTAAATGGAAATCACAAATATTTGGCAGATTTTCCAATGTCTTTAAAGGATGAATGCTTTGTTCACTAAATTGTCTTTCTACTAAAATATATTACACCTTAGATAGCATATTATTTTGAAAATGGTATTGCCTTAATAATTCAATTTCATTTTCATCCTATTTATTTTTTACAGTGGTAAAATGAAGTTCATTTTCCTGATAGAAGAAAAGTAAAAACATAGAATTTACTTTTCCCCATTCAAATTTCTGTAATTTCTACCAAAAAAACCCACACTTATAGTAAGACAAATATTGTTCTTATCTTCCTATAGTAAATACCCAAGGTATTTTTGGATATTTAACTCTTTCAGAAAAGAAAAAGTAATGAGCATGTATTGCATGAATGACATGTCGTGACATATGCACATAGATTATCAAGGAAATAGACCAATAAATATATATTCCATGATAAACGGTTAAAATTCTAGGTGTTTTGGTGGGAATAATATCTAGTCATTTGATATGGTTCATTTTTGACTTGTTTTAGTCAAACTAGAGTTGGAACAACTCTCAAAATACAAATCTAATAAGATTTTGGAAACTAGCTGTACATATGTAAATTTTCTTAACTAACCTTTCTGATATATCAGAAGAAAATCATTTGGTGGATCAGATTAGAAACTCTAACAATAGTTCATTTATTAGTCTAGGCTTTTTATTTTCTATAAGGTGAGGAAACATTTTCCAAAAGAAGTACATTTTCCATTAGAAACAATCTCTTTAAATGTTAAGATGAAATTAGGTTTCTGGACAGGATGAGGTACTACTTCTTGATTTGCATTCCAATCATACTCTCTACAAATATAGAAAACTAAATGAATGAACTGTTTTATGCTTTGGTCAACAAGAGGCCTAGTAGTTTTGTTTTCCCTGAGAGAAAGGAAACAAATGTTTTCCCTTTTTTTTAGAGAGAAAACCCAGGCTGAGCATGGTGCTATCACTGAATTGAGGAGACAGGGTTGAGAACTTAGGAAACCCATGGAAACTGGAATTTGTAGGTAGAGTACTAGGGGGGAGGAAGCCACATCAGTAAAGAACTCTCAATAGGGAATACCTTCAGGAAAGAACTCTCGGTAGGGAATACCTTGGATCTTTAGGTGGTAAACAACATATGGTTTGCTTGAGACTCCACAAAACTAGGCAAAAGAATAGTTTCTGGAGCTCATCAAGGCCACTAGATACATGAATTCTGATGAGAGAGAATCCATAGATTAAGAGAATGCAGGGTTTAATATTCAAAAAGTAATCATGGGACTTCTTAAATTAACAGAATAATGGAGAAAAAAATTATTATATCATTAGATACAGGACAAACATTTCATCAGATTTCAACATCCATTCATAAGAAACTTTCTGAACCTGATGAAAAGTATCTATAAAACATATAGCTAATATCCTACTTAATGATTGTAGGTAGGATGTTTTTCTTCTGAGACCAGAAGACAAAATATTCATTCTTATCACTTCTGTTCAATATTTGCCGTGACCCTCCCCGGCCACTCTGGCCCATACGGGCCACGGGTTCTTCTCCTGAGGGAAGATAAGAGAAAAAGGAAAAAGGGGACAAAAGGGGACGTACGGAAAATAAAACACAACACTCAGGGTTTCTGGTTATGCGGAGAGAAAGAGAGAGCGTTTATTGAGAGAGCTGTATTATATACCATTCTCAGGGCGGAAAGAACAAAGCATTTGACTTTACGTCAGAATACCAGGTAAAAGAAACGCCGAGATCTGCCTTCAGCAATGCTGGGAGGCGGAGAATTAACACTGAATAATGACTGTCGCCACATCTCC